>VDFB02000003.1:657839317-657981263 GCA_007258455.2 Sequoia sempervirens | reverse complement strand
TTGGTCAAGAAGATAAAAAATTAATTCAACAAGTCATCCAACAAAGCATAATGTGGTCCTATCCCAAGGATATATAGGACCAAAAAAACCATTACATCTTCCAATGTGATAAAAAACAATTCACACGTTGGCACACATAAATCTAAGTTGGCATTAAGGAAACATGTGGATGAAATGTGAAGCACATAACCAGTCAGCCCAAAAATATACTTTTGATTGAATTGATGCAATGTGGTTCTAACCAAGATAGGTCAAGTCCCAATAAAATCTTAACACATCTTAAATTCCTAGCATAGACCTCCAAGTACATGATATAAGTAAAGGAACAAGCCCTACCAGGTAGATATCCACAAATGACGTAGAATGCCAATTGAAGATGCAATGTAGCACCAAAGCAATCAAAAAACATGAAGATCATATGGGGATGTTCCATGAACATCCACAAATACTTCCAAAAAATGATTTCATATATTCATACCACTAGCAACCACTACAAATAAAATAGCAACATAATACTTTATCTAAGAAGCACATAACACATAACCATAAGATATAACATTAACAAATCAAATTTTGGACCAATTCAACTTAGGAAATTGGAACCGAGTCACTACATAGACATTGAGAGAATATTCAACAAGACACAAGAGTAGATACATAAATGCAGAGAAATACAGATAATTTTTAGACCAATCTAGACAACCAACAACACTGCCAACCTTTTGTATTTCATAGAAATCTCCTCAACAACACTAGTGACCTAAAAATATAGGAGTGCAACTATTGGAATTTTGGAGATGTTGGAAGCTTGAGTTGTTCATTTCTTGGGTGTTGTTATTGATGTCAACCCCTTGTATAAAGAGTGTTTTGGATTGCTACTGGTATTGATTATGTGTCTAGAACTGTTAGTATTGATGTCAACACATGCTAGTGTTGTCATTAATGTCCTACTTTAGTTTAGTTGCAAAGGTTGATGGCCTGACTTATGTTTGAGGAGATTTTTGTACTTAGAAATTTTTGTATTTTGCAAAAATTGTAGATGTTTTGAAGATATGTTAGTAATGTTGTTGATGAATTTGGTTTACTTTGTTTCCAATTACTTATGAGAAAAATTGAATAAAAGAGAGTCTAGTGTGACAAGGTGGTTTTCAATGTTTTCCTTTTCATTTCTTCATTATTGAAGATATGCTCATGTGTTTTGGATATGATTATTAGAGGTGTTTATAGGTTTCATATCCAGAGTTTCAAGTTTTGGATTGTATTGCAGCAGAAGATGTGTTTGACAGTAAGTCTATCTAGTGAAACATGGTATCTAGGAGAATTGAGATTGCTCTGCATTTCTCAACATTGAAGGTTATTGTGTTGCATATCTAATAATGTACATATATCATTTGTATCTACCTTCCCTTGAAGTTTTAGGTGTTGAGTTGTTTCTCAAATTTGTTTGTTGTGTTGGATGTTTGTTCTAGTATGTTTGGTTGAACAGAATGAAGGTGTTTTTGAGTTTCAGGTGGTTATAGTAGTTGTAGTGAATATTATGATGATATTCACTATTATAAGATTTGAAATGTTGTTGTGTGATCTATGAGATGTTTCTAGACTTTGAGAGGTATGTTTGGAGTCACTTGTTAGTTTTAGTGTAGGTTTGGCTGACCTGGTGTGCTAGTGCTAATTGCAGAGGATAATTTTTGTTTGAGGCAGTATTGAGAAGTTTTTTGGTGTAGATTTGGGTCCTAGTTAAGTTGTGGTGTTTTCTTCCTTCACTTATCTCCTCGGTTGAAGTGTTTGGTGCTGACCTATTTGATGTTACATGGTTGAAGTGTACAAGTTTCCTTTGGGTTGACCTAATTGAGATTTTTTTAGGTCACAAAGGGTATAAATGCAAGGAGAATTGTTGTGTGGATTGAGAGTAGAGTGTGTGATGAAAAATATGTGAATGTGATCAATTTTGATGATCTAATTATGAGCCTTAATGCTTATGACTTCCTGATGTAGTGAGTAGAAGGTGTCTACTTTTCAGTCTATTTGATGTGTTTCTTGCACTTTATTGGAACTGTAACTTTAGCATATGAGAGATGCATTATTAGTTGCTAAAATTGGTACTGAGCCACCCCTTCTTTTATTATTCTTTCTTCTAGATAGTGAGTCCTTCGGAAATGAGCCACCAATAGTGAGTATTTCTTTATCTTTCTAGATAGTGATCCCTTAACACTGAGCCTTATTGTATTTGGTGTTGTAATTCATATATTCATGACCTAATCCTCACTGTCATTTTTCTCTTCTTTGGTTTTTCATGTAAATTTTGTGTTCCTATATGTTTGGATGTGTGTGCATTATTGTTTCATATGTTTACATTCTACTAATGCATGATAAGGGTTTAATGGTTGTTAAAGGTTAAAGGATAACACAAATATAAATGTTAATGGGGGTTTTTGATGGTTTAAAGTATACAACTTATTCATCTCCCCTCTTAGTTGTCTTGTGCATCTAAAAATTTATATCAAATTTATGGTTCCTAGGAAGAAGCTTAACCACTTAAGGAAGATCTAGATGGTGCATAAGAAAGGTGTGAAAGCTCATTTGTTTGATGGAACAAATTTTATCTACTAGAAATCTAAGATGGAGTCCTTTATGGTTTCTCTTAGATTTGGAGTTTGGTAGTCTATTGAAAAAAGTTATACTATGCCTACAAATGGTTTGAAAAGTGATGATGAGTTCAAGGATTATGAAAACATTTGTAAAAAAAAGGAATATAATCTTGTGTGGTATTTCTAATTCTAAACTTGGAAAGGTGATAAGTCTGGAGTCTACTAAAGGGATCTAGACAAATTTGGAAGGTATCTATGAATGAGATGACATGTTGGTGTAATTAATTATTTAATTACACTTTCATAAGTTTACTTAGGAATTATTTTAATTCCTAGGTTGCGTTTAGTTATCTTTATCTAGTTGAGCTATCTTTTTCCTCAAGTTAGGTTTAGGGTTGTGCATGTCTTTATTTTTTGCATGCTTTCCTTTTCAAAGGATTTTGTATCATTTGTAAATCAATTACAATCAATAATCATTATTTTGGTTTTTCCTACACATTCTTTCTTGGGGGTTTACAGAACATCTTCTTTTGTTCTGGATATCTATTGCACGTGATAGGTGATTGCATGTAGGTGATTCTTGGGGACTGTGAAGTTGGTTTTTCAACTTCTACATGACAAGGTCAAATAGGCGAAGATGAAAAAATACAAACACAAATTTGAAACCCTAAGGATGTCTAAAGATGAAGATATTATTTCCTACATGCTTAGAGTTGATGAAGTTGTCAATGCCATCAATGGTCTTGGTGGAAAGCTATATGAAAGTGAAGTTGTGCAAAGGTATTAAGAACTCTACCTAAAGCTTATAGTTCTAAAGTTTATGTTATTAAGGAAGCTCAAAATTTGGATAATTATTCTAGAGATAAAATGTTTGGTGCTTTAACTTCTTTTGAAATGAGAGAGTTTAGTCAATATGTTACAAACAAAGAAATTTATTTTAAATTTTGTAAAGTGGAAAAGGATGATGGATCATATCCAAATGATCTTGATGAGTTGGAAGAAAAATTTGTGAGGAGATTGAAAAATGGTACTATAAAATGCAGAGGTAGGATACCTTTCAAATGTTTCAATTATGGAAAGATAGGTCATTATGCATCTAAATGTCCAATCAAAGTTACTAATGACAAAAAAAAGGATCATAAGGGTAAATTTTTCAAGAAGAGTTGTTATGTTGAAAAGGAAAATGGTGTATCTGATGATGAAGAATTAGATTATCCAGATGAAGTGATGAATGTTTGTTCATGGATTTAAATGTTGGAACTAATTTTACTAATCTTGAAATATGTGTGAAGGAAAGTTATTCAAAAATAGTTCATAACATTGAAGGAACTATGTTGATTGATTTTCATGCTAGAGCGGTGAAGAATTACTAGATTATTGATAGTGGATGCTCAAATCATATGATAGGTGATAAGAATAAGTTTCTTAATCTTGAAAAGTATGATGGTGGTCTTGTTAAGTTTGGTGATGATACATCTACTAAGATCTATGGGAAAGGTTCAATTAGTTTTTATGGAAAGCATAAAATAGATGATGTTCTTTATGTCAATGGTCTCCAACATAATCTTCTAAGTGTAGGAAAAATGTGTAACAAATGATATAATCTTGTATTTTAGAATGGTGGTTGTGGAATCAAAAAAAGATTCTCTAGTACTCTAGTTTTTGTTGGAACAAGGAAAAGAGGTAATTCCTATCAACTCAAAAGTAGTGGTGTAAAGTGCTTTATGTCTCAAACTAATGAAAGTTAGCTATGAAAAAATAATGGGTCACATTAATTTTGATAGCCTAGTGAGGATATGTTCTACTGATGTTGTGAGAGATATTTCAAAGATTACAAATCCTATCAATGCAACATGGAAATAATATCAAGTTGGAAAGAAAATAAAGACAATATTCAAGATAATGGAATATTCTACCATAGGTCCCTTGGAGTTAGTGCATACAGATCTGTGTGGACCTACTAGAATTAGAGGCTTGTGTGGTGATAGGTATTTCATTTTATTAATTGATGATTATTCTATAATGGCTTGGGTTACATTTCTTAAAGAAAAATAAGAAGCTCTAGAAAAGTTTAAAGAATTTAAGGCAATAGTTGAGAATGAAATGAATTTGAAAATAAAATGTTTGAGATTTGATAGAGGTGATGAGTTTACTTCAAATCAGTTTAACAGCTTTTATGAAGATCATGGAATAAGAAGACATTTATCAACCCCTAGAATTCCTCAACAAAATGGAGTTATGGAAAGGAAAAATATAACAGTTCATGAAGTAGTTAGGACAACGGTGAAGGAAGCTAATATTTGGAATGTATATTGGAGAGAATCAATTCATATTGTAGTCTACAGTATTAACAAAGGTAAAGAAAGAGAAATAATTCAAAGACTCTCTATAAGTTATGGTATGGTAAACCACCTATTGTGAAATATTTCAAAGCTTTTGGAAGAAAATGTTATATCAGAAGAGATGAAGAAAAGTTAGGAAAGTTTGATGCAAGATCTGATGAAGGAATCTTCCTGGGATAATATACAAGAAGCAAGGCCTAACAATGCTACAAAAAAGCATTGAAGAAGATTGTTGTGATTTCAAGTATCAAAGTGCATAAAGAACCACATCAAAGTTTAGTACTAATAGAAGGATATGAATCTAATGAATCCCCTTGTAGTAAAGAATAAAAGGGTGAAGAAAAAGGAAAAGAGTTGACAGTTGAAGAGGAAGAAGCTTTGAAAAAGAATCCTAAGACTCCTAAGTATGTGTAGAAGAATCATTCACAAGATCAGATCATTGGAGATAAGAGGAAAGGTCTGATAACAAGGAGAAAAGATGTTATCATAAAAGAATAAGTAAATATCTATTTACTTTCTGAGGTGGAACAAAAAATAGTGATTGTGGCATGCAAAGATGAGAATTGGATCAAAGTAGTGAAGCAAGAGTTAAAAAAGATAGATAAGAATTTGAATTGGTCTGAAGATTTGATTGATCAGGATTGATGATGATAACATTGTTGAGGATGCACAACAATGCAAGGATAGTGTTAGGCAACACAAGGATATCCCGAGGTGATGATTTTTTTATTAGATTTGATTGATCATGATTGATGAAGCTTGATTTGGAATAAAAAGTTGTTCGAATGATTTGATGTGACATTGAAGTGCAACATAGATGCGACTGATAGTGATTGTTTGGATTGATGTTCGATGAAAGATGAAGCTTTGATAAAGAACATGTTCTTGTCAAAATATGCCATGGGTTAGTGATTTGGATTCTAGATCACAAATGCTTTGACCAATTTGGTTTCATGTTTTCTAATGTTCGGATCGCCACATAAATTGGAGGATATAGATCAAGATTTATTCCCAAAGCAAGATGTAAACTTTTTCCCCCAGTGTCTAGCAATGTATGGAATTTCATAGATGGATGCTCAGATAGGTGTATGGATGGATGGATACGCAAAGGATTCCAAGGATTATCTTGTGATAAGATAAGGTGTTTGGATAAAGAATGCTAATTTGGATAATGCTTCATGGCTTCAGATAATGCTGGGGAAGAATGGGATCAATGAAAACAACCCATGTCAAGATGTTTACCATAAGCAAGTGTAAAGTGTGCCCCAAATTTTCATCAAGATCAAGATGACTTGGATGATGGATGCTGAGGGATAAAGATGGATTGGATCAATGGTTCATGGATGAACGGATTTATTATGGATAAGATGGATGGAATGCTTGATTTATTATGGATGGGATGAGATGATTTTATCTGAACTGGCGCACTTAGATGCTCGATTCCACACATGACACCTGTTTTCCAGGTTTTCTTCATGGTCTTGCCCAAAGCGCCGCTCATGCGGTTTTCACTAGAGGACGATTTTTTTTTTCTTTATTGTTTTCAATCATTTTTCCTCAATTTTTTTTTGATTTTTGCTTCTTCTTTCTCTTTTTTTGAAAGATTTTAAGCTCATAAATCAAGTGAGGTGTTGTTGATGTAGATGCTTCGTCATAATGTGCCATCGAGGTCCCCGCGATGAAGAAGTCGCCATAAGATACCGCACTTGAATGCAACTTCTTTGAGATCCCCCTCGATCTACTTTGTTGATACCGGAGTTAATCCTTTATCTTTGTGCGCACATCGCGATAGATTGCCTTCTGAATCCTTATGATGAAGTGTTGTTGCCAATACATGGTCAATGTGAGAATTGGGTATCATGCGTGGAGGCATGGATGGAGTGTGTTTAGGGATAAGAGATGGATTGGTTGACAGTTTGGAACCTTTGACTCTCCAAACTTGGGAAGATGAGCAATGATGGGTGGATATGAAAGTGTGCATGGAATTTGGACCAACTGCTTAATACACTTTGTACGTTGCTTGAAAAGCCTGCTTTTTCTTTTGTGGACATATTTGATGGATACTTTTCCCTTTTTGATTTTTCCCCATAGTTTCTTTGACTAATGGAGTTTGATAGGGATGATTTTTCTTTGTATTCTTTGGTATCCATTTGTATTTGATTTTTCCATTCTACTTCTCAGCTTCTTTTTCTTTGATAACGTTCTTTTTGCTTTGATTCAAATCTTCCTTTTGACGTTGGTCCCAATTCGTGGATGGGGTGATGGGTGGATGAAGATTCATGATGTGGCTGGTTGTAGTATTGAAACGAGTTTCATCATAAGGACTCTTTGTGCTCCCTATGTTGATGTTTGCTTGAGACGAAGTTTCCCCCATTATGGTAGAAGTAGTACCCTCATGCTTTGATTATGCATGTTCCAAGAGCTCCTGTTTAGAGTGAATTCTCTGATAAATGACCACCGTAGATGATGTTATTTCGATTGGATGCTCTGCTAACTCTGAAATATCTTGTTCTATTTGATTTGCTTCCTTGAGTGGATAATGTTCAATATCTTTATTCATGATGTCCTCAATCTGAATTTGGGACATATTTGATCCTGATGTTGACGACTCTGTTTGATTGTAGGAGTTAAGAATCTGCTCTTTTTGTGTAACACAATCTTGTTCTAGCTGAAGATCATCTACTTGTCCATCCATAGAAAGCATCTCATGGGTAGATGGAGGAGTAAGTGCTATGTGGATGTGATCATCTTGTGTGGATAGGAGAATATTCATTAGATCATTGTAGTATCTTGGAGATACAAATTTTTGATCTTGATTTATTTTGGGATTGCTTTCGATATGCTTTGGATCAATCTCTTAACATGGATCAGTTCCAAAGGATGGATTGCTTATAAATGGTTCTTGGATGTCATCATTGTACATGGTAAGTGGTTCAATATCCTCAAGTGTCGAGTTCAGGGTTCTTTCAGTATCTGTAACCATGCGGTCAAAGGGGATCAACATGTTTTGAAAAGGACCATTGCTAGACTTTGGTGAAAGATTTTGATCATGCTTTGGAATAAATTCTTGAGATATGTCCTCTAACTCGTATATGTAGAGACATTTTCAACATGATCATAGGGTGAACCCGATTGTGCATTATGTCAATTGGATCAAATAATCCTAACACTCCTTGAAAAAGAGATCACTAAAAAGTGGCTCTTGGATGGGCGGTGAGTTGATCATCGATTGTGTAGATACATCCTCAATGCTCCTCGATGGAGAGGTTTTGATCATTGTTTTCTTACACCGGTGGAGAGATTAGAATGTCTTCAACCATAGAGTCAAGTGATGTTGATATTTCTTGAATTGGCTCATTGTCGAAGTTTTGTTGGTGGATTTTGATCATGATTCAAAAGTGACTCTCGACATATGTCGATTTGATCATTGGATGAAGTAAATGTGTACTCAGTGATGGATTGATCTTGATCCTTGTTTTCAATAGTTGTCATCTTTTGTGTTTGTGCTCATGTTGGTTGGGTAGCTTGAGAGGCTTGGGCAACTTGAGATTGTTGAAGCCCTTGTTGGTAGGCTTGATGTGCTTTTAGATGCTACGATATTTCACTTGGTTTTGGCAGTAGTGGTGGTGTATTTGGAATCGTGTTGGATGCGGTGACAAGTGATTGAGATACACTTGGAGCGATAGTGAGTGTTTGAGATGTGATGGGCATGATAGTGGTGGTTGGAATGATTGAAGGGATAGTGATGGTTGGAATGACCGAGGTGATAGGTCCTTGGGAGACCGTATTTTGATTTGGGATCAATGTTGTTGTTTGATTAGATACCATCCATTGGTGTGATGTCGATGGTATATTCGAAGGATTTGACGTGATGGTTTTATGGGTGCTAGGTGGATTGATTTGGATGGAATGATTGGTGCTAGGTAAAGGGGGAAGCCCTAAACCAAGGAATGATGTTGATGTGGGTGATGGTGGTGGAGATGTCTCTTGGCGCAATGCCTCAACTATTTTGGAAAGTGTCGCAATTTGATCTCGCCAAATTTGTTCTTGATTTTGATCTTGACTCTCTTGATATAGTTGATTTGGATTTTGTTTAAGCAAATTTGGAATGTTTTGATTTGGCATGACACTCAGATTTGGCATGATAGGTTGGAATTGACCATTGTTCATGTTTGGAATATTCGTATGATTTGCAAATGTATCCATCCCAAAGTTTGTTGGATTCATGTTTTGAAAACTTGCACTTGGTACGTTCTCCTTTGGCATGTAGGGATTTAGTGGGATGACATTGTTCGTTTCAAGGTTCATGCATTGATTGCTCGATTGATAGACTTGTAGGTTTGGGCTTGGATTTACCATCGGGAATTGCGTTCCAATCTTTGATTTGGACATACTCACACTTGTTGTTCTATTGAAATTTGTCGAAGGTAATGGTCCCATGTATGGATTGTATAAGTGTGAGTTTTGATAATCAATTGGCGTTGTAAGGCTTTGAAGATTCAATTGATTTGGATTACTCAAGATGTATGGATCAAGTTTGTATTGCATGTTCTCCTTGTGTTTTGACTTTGTTGCAAAAGTAACCCCTAAGGTTCTTAGGACCAATGACGAGATGAAGGATGAAAGGGGTGAATGATATGAGTGTGTAATGTTTAGGGACTTTGGATCAATGCTAGACTTAGGATTTGATTTCGATTGTTTTGATGTGGATGATGAACTTGTAAACCCTAAGATGTTGGATGTGATCTTAGGATGAACTTGTTCAAAGGATGGTTGATTTAATTAAATGTATGAGAAAGGATGCATTCCCACACACCTAATTAAACAATTGACTTTGATTTGGTTTTGAGGATGATTTACCCAAGTCTAGAATGATGTTTTAAAAGCTCTAAAGTTGTTTGGATGGATGAATTTTGATAAATGTTTGGATGGATGAAGTGTTTGATTTTGATCCTAAATGAACCTAAGAAGGACTTGTTTACAAGGCCAAGGTTTTGAAGAACATGCTTTTCCCTTCAAACCAAAAGATCAATGTTTGCTCAAAAGACCATAAGACAAAAGATACACAAGCACATGTGTTGGGTTCAATTGATTTCATCTTGATTAGTGAATTTATTTTACCACAAACACTTTCTTGATTAGATTTTCAAACTAAATGTCCAATGTCCTAACTTCTTCAAACCCCACAAGATATGTTATGTGGAAATTCAATGAACTTAAGGCAAAGGTTTTCCTATTGTTTACTTAAGGAGACAAATTGAGATATAATCCAATGTTTAGAAACCTCTAAGGATGTGAATCCCAAGGGAAAGCAATAACATATGGATCGAGTCAATTGTATTTGTCTCCAAAAGGGTTTGAAATTTGGATGATGATGTTAAGTGTTTGTTTTCATGATGTTTTCGATCAAGCAATGCATTTTGCAACCCAAGAATAAGTACAATCCTATGGATGTGATAGACAATGTTTGTTGAGTCCCCACTTGGACAAGTCCAGCTACGCCTACTTTTAGCGGATGGTTAGATGCTTGATCCCACCGGCTCCCCTCCATGACACTCACTTATACGGGGCATCCAAGCACCAACACCCATGAAACTCCCATGGCATGCTTTCCATCTCTACTAAAAGCCATAAAATTGTGGGGCGGCTTTAGAACGACGTTCTTGCACCAACAAACAGATAGGATTTTGGCCTTTTCTAAACAAGGGTTTTAATAAGGACTTTTTGTTCGTAGGAGTTGACCCAACGTGGCAAGAGTCCCCTTTCGGATCCATCTTGTTGGAGTCAACCGCGTGATATTGGTGTTTCTTCCAATATCCACATTTATATCCCGGCTGAAAATACTTTTGGCTTTAGAGTGTTACCGGTTGAGCTGTTCCCTTGGGTGATTACTTTTTCCCACAAGGCGGGCCCTCTAAGATAAACAAAAGCGAATGAAGAACAATATTCGTAACTCAATCAATCCTTGTAGGCAACAAGGAGAGAGAATATACGCAATAAAGCCCCCACTCACACTCGCACAATAGTTTGTTCAATTTTAAGCCCAAATTGAAGTGTGGAGGTGATTGCTTTGTCTTAACCCAAAGTCATGGAAAAGACCTTTTGATTCTCAAGATCTCTATAAAGCGCGAGAGAAGCGCATACGTCCTTTTCCAATGGCTTTAGTCTAAGTAAGCCCTCACAAACAAACAAAGCTACACTTGTTCTTTTTAAACCCTCAAAGCAATGTGTGAGTTCATTTTAGAGCACCAAATCACAAGTGAAAAGACATTTGTTCAATTGTTTAATCCATAAACAAAATCTAGTAAGTTGTTGATCCTAAGGTTCTTTTTAATCCTTTTGCAAAAAAATAAACAAAAAGAATCTTTTTTAAACCCAAATGAAAGCTAGTGTCCTAAAGAAAGAAAAGGATGACAAATTCTTTGAAGAAGTGTTAAACAAACACTTAAGTGTTAAAAAACACTTTGATTAGAAAAAATATCATCCCCATGCTCCTCTTTCTTTTGATTTCGATTTCCAACCTGCGAAAGTGATCAAAATGTTAGATGAGATAAAAAAAACAAAAGGATATAGGGGTTAGATGAATCATTTACCAAAACACCCTAAAACTTAGCCAAGTTATCATGTGTTTTTACTTTAGATGCAAATTTGAAAATTTCAACTCATTAATAGTTAAGAAACAACTACACCATTGGATAGCTTACGAAATTCTACCCTATTTCAAAAACAAAAGCATCAAAAAAGACCTTCGTATGACCAAGATATGGTCATTTTAAAACTGACTCATGGGCGCTAAAACAGTGATCATGGGCACTAAAAGAATGATCATGGGCACTGCAGGAATGATCATGGGCACTACAAGAATGATCAAGAGCGCTAAAAGAATGATCAAGGGCGCTAAAAGAGTGATCACGGGCGCTATAACAGTTATTATGGGCGCTATAACAGTGATTATGGGCACTAAAAGAATGATCAAGGGTGCTATAACAGTGATCACGGGTGCTAAAACGTGGATTTATGCACATAACTGTAAAAAATGGCAATTTTTTTTAAAAATGTGTTAGAATCTGTCTATCAGCCCTCCTTCTAGCGCCAATATGTGAACCCTCAATCTAGGTACCAGAAAAACAAAGACAATAAACACCTTAAGTTAGATTTTGCAAGCATAAACAAGGACTCCCCATGAGATTCATTAACATAGCTCAAATTAGGAAGAAAATAATGAAGAATGCAAAATAAATCATAAAAACAAGATTGAATCCTAATTAAGCAAGCAAACTCTTAATCCCATGGGGGAATTTGTGCCAATTTGACGTAAAAATTGGCCCTTTCCCAATCCCTAAGATGCAAGTTGATGATTGTTGAGGAATGTTGATCCACTTTGATGATGAATGTGAGAGCTCCAAGCCAAATCTGCAAAAAAGCCTAACTAAGAACTCAAATGATGGATGAGAATTGCTAAGTATTTTAGCATGGTAACTTTGCTTGGAATGTGGATGATGAAATAAGGATATGAGCTCTTTATTTATAGAATGCCAAGATGGATGAATGTCCAAAATAGAGCAATGTGGGACTAACATTCATCCAATGGCATGATGCCACTTGTCAAGCTATGAATGGGTGGAGGATGTGCAAGATTTGGGGAATGTGCCAATAAATGCATGAATTTGAAATTCAAATTTGTTGAAATGACTTGTGAGAGGGAAGGGAAAATGCAATAAATTCCACTTGGCTCAAGACAAAGGACATGTAAGATGGAGTTATTGCCTTGTTGGAAGGACATGTCAACTCATATTTTTGAATTCAAATTTGGGAATATTCCTTCAAAGATGCCTTTTTTTGAATGAAAATAGGGAATTATTAAATCAAATAAATGATTTAATTGTGCAAGTTGCAAAATCTAGAGGATTTGAGTGATTAGGATTAAATTAATCAGGATTTGATTAATTTAAGGGGATATTTAGCTGATTTGACAATTTGATTTAGATTTTGGATTAATTTAAATAAAAGAGAGGAATATGATAAGAGGCTAATTAAATAAAGATTTTGATTTATTTAATTAAAATGGATGTTGTTAGATTAAATCAAATAAGGTTTTAATTTATTTAATTTATGAGATAGACTTTAGAGATTTAATCAAATAAATTGATTATTTAATTAAATAGGGATAATTAGATTAGATGAATTGATTTAATTAACAAGGGAAAGTGACTTAATTAGACAAAATAATTTATTTAATTAAGAGACGAATATTGATGAATTTAATCAGATAAGGGAATTTGATTAAACAGTTAGACCGAGGGATGATTTAGGAAGAAACGATGTTAGTAGATTAGAGTGTGATATCAATCTGTATATTTTCGATGTCTACAAAAGGCTATTTGTAATTTTCCTAGATCCACAACCTATGGAGAGGATAACTCCACAAAAAGAGGGTTTACAACAACTCAAGGGATAAGATGAGAGAAAATCCCACGAATCTCTCAACTCCTTGAGAATAGGAAAATAGTTGTGAGGTGGATTCTCACACAAAACTAATTTTCCTTTTTAAAAATTAAATGAATAATATGTGAGAATTCCATTCACTTCAAGTATTAATCAATTTTTCCAATTTAAATGACTAATACATGAGCTTCCCACACTCATTTCAAGTATTAATCATTTTTTTCAATTTTAAATGAATAACACATGAGTTTTCTTCCAACCCATTTGAAGCATTAATCTTTTATATTAAACTTTGTCACCTATCATCAAATTTTTAATGATTTATCTTATGGTGAGCAAAGTAGGAATTTTTCACCTTCTGACGAGCCCCTATGCTTGGTTTGACTGAACTTTGATTGGCCATAACTTGGACGTATGAATTCATTTTTTGCTCGTTCAAGTTGTGTTGGATTTTTTTTTCAAGCACTTTGACATGGTGCCAATTTCAAGGGCATCTGAAACAGTTGTATTTTCAGGTTCTCGGGATCCACCTAGATCAAATCTCCCCACTGAAGAACTTTTGGTCTTGAAAAGTTTACTGTTCCTTTGACACATGTCTCTAATCAACTTTTCTTCCACCTCTAAAGCCCCATTGCAGTACCATTATTGACTTCACCTTTGACAACTTGGTTTTGATCCTGTCCCATCTGGATACTGTCACATCTTCCCTTTAAGGGTCTTACACTTTGACAAAACCAAGAAGCATACATTGCTACATCTGCCTACTAGGGTCTTACACTTCAACAATGCATCGTAAACATGTGCTTTCCTATTGCCACATCTGCCTTTAGGGGTCTTACACTTCGACAACACTAGGACTTCAAAACTCATTAAGATGTAGTCCAAAAGGGAACTTTACATACCAAAAGTAAGAAGAATACTGAGCATGATTAACCTATCTCTTGACGCTTCTCACGATGGTGATTATCATTCTGCATTAACACCAGGAAGATTCTGGCATGACTCTGATGCTCCTCCTTGCTTACAAACTACTCGAGCAATGGTAAATTATGTCTTAGCCTGATGCATTCCTTCACCTTTGTTCTTTGAAGTGGCTGATTAAAGGTTTCACCATTCAACTCTGTCTCTTTTTGTTGTAGCAACAAGACCATAGAGAAAGGCCTTCAACATCCGACTGAAGCTTCAAGCTGAGAACATACATGAAACTTTCGGTCATTCTCTGCAACTCTGAGTCCCAATGTGGAGTGATCATCCAGATCTATCCACCTTTTATTGAGTTTCATCAAGTGCTTTTCATCCCTAAATAGGAATAAAGGACATCTTCTCGCCTCGAGAATTGTCATCAATTGAGCACTCTTCAGTTTCAAAATCTGCAATTCTACATAAGAAGTCTTCAAGCATTTTCTTTTCGATTACAAGAGATAGGCTACAATAGCCTTACAAAATCTTAATCTAAGAAAAATACAACTTCGTGCAAACATGCATAATGAATTTATTACAAAAACCATTAGAGTCTTCCACTCTCTTCACTATCATAACCTAGTCCGGTATAACGAGGTCATTCTACTGCCTTTATGGGACTAGCTATGCCTTGGCCATGAATTCCAAGGCCTTTCACACTATAGCCCATCTTCGTCAGCAGCTTCATACTGATCCCCTTGGCATGTTTTTCAAAGGATGCAAAATTATGATCATGATTGAAAGAAGGAATTGAAATTACTTCTTTTATTACCTTCTCCACTGCTTGATCAACCTCCTGAACATTTTTCGATGGCTCCTTCTGAACTGATGTAGATGAAACTTACAAGCTATCATTCAAAGTGAGCAGGGAGTATGAGGAAGTATCCTCCGAATGTAGACAAAATGTACATATGCTAGCATTCTCAGATATGAGAGGACTCCTCCTATTATGCTCCTCCATGACCTTTTGCAACATCTCTTGTAGCCTTTGCTTCTCATTGTTTACTTCTTCAAACAACCCTCTGAGCTCAACATTCTCCAACTAAATGCGTTGGTTGGATTCTTCAAGCTCTTGAAACCTTTCAGAGCTTTCTCGATGGTCCGAGTAGAGTTTGTCGATCATTATTTTCATTGAAATAATTTCATCCACCATGGATGTAGTCAACATCATCCTTGAAGATTTTCCTTTCTCTGATTTCATTTTTGTTTTAATATGTTCACCTGTCAAGCTTGCACACAGACTCAAAAATCTATAAAATTGATTAAACTGACAAACTTACTAACATTCACTTTTGCAAAACTTGTCAAATTGGGATCTGATACCACTTCATCTAATGCAGAAGGGATCTATGACAAACACTGCTAAAGTGAATGTGCATAAAGGTGAACAAATCCTTAATGCCTTAAGCTTAACTGAAAAGACATTAAATAATGGAGCAATAGGAACAATAAAGAGAGAGAATTATAACACAGAACAAAGATAGAGAAGAGGACACAAGATTGATTATGAAGTTCGTCTGAGTGGACTACGTCTCCGGGTCTATCTCAATTGAGTGACCAATCTATTAATAATGCTATAAATGCAGTACAATCTCTAAAAAGAGCCTCTTGGAAACTACTTTACAAAATTTTGTAGCCTGTCCACAAATTCGTGGTAAAAAATTCCTCACTCAAATCACCTCACATAAATGCTCTCAAAGCCACAAGGCTGATTTACAAAAGAGCAAGAAAAAGACTTTTCCTAAAGGCTCTGCTACAGAATCAAAGCATTATTACATCAAAAATCTCCTATTCCTCCTCAAATTCTCCTCACTTGGAAAAATGAGATCCAAGAATGTGTTGATCAATGCTCTCCTTGGCTCCTCATTTTATACTTGAAGTTTTCCCATTTGGGCTAAAACCAAAAAACTTGTAATTTCCCCTCTTTAGGGAAAAATCAAAACAATTCCCCCCATTTTTAATAAACAATTAACAATCTCCCTAAAAAACATTTAAAATTTGCTTGAGCCCTTGTCCATGTATATTCTCGGGCTATTTGGTTGGGTTGTTTTTGTTTATTTTAGTTTGAAATTCCAACTAATAACCACTTAAAAGGTTATTCACATATTTTAAAATATTATTTAAGCCCTGGAAAATATTTCATTTGGGCTATTATAAGTTTTGTTTGTTTGGGGTTTTGTTTTTATTTAATTCTAATCCCACCTAATCACTATTAAAAGACTATTTGTAATTCTCCTAAATCCACAACCTATGGAGAGGATAACTCCACAAAAAGAGGGTTTACAACAACTCAAGGGATAAGATGAGAGAAAATCCCATGAATCTCTCAACTCCTCCTTGAGAATATGAAAATAGTTGTGAGGTGGATTCTCACACAAAACTAATTTCCCTTTTTAAAAATTAAATGAGTAATACGTGGGAATTCCACTCACTTCAAGTATTAATCATTTTTTCCAATTTAAATGACCAATACATGAGCTTCCCACACTCATTTCAAGTATTGATCATTTTTTTCAATTTTAAATGAATAACACGGGTTTTCTTCCAACCCATCTCTAACATTAATCATTTATTTTAAAATTTGTCACCTATCATAAATTTTTTAATGATTTATCTTATGGTGAGCAAAGTAGGATCTTTTCACCTTCTGATGAGCCCCTACGCCTAGTTTGACCGAACTTTGACTGACCATAACTTGGACGCATGAACTCCTTTTTCACTCGTTCAAGTTGCGTCGAATTTTTTTTTTCAAGCACTTTGACATGGTGCCAATTTCAAGGGCATCCATAATAGTTGAATTTTCAGGTTCTCAGGATCCACCTGGATCAAACAACCAACCCAAAATTTAATAACCTCATCGAGTCCTAATGGCTATTCTGCCAAAAATTAGAAATCTCATATTATTTGAAATTCAAGCAGAGATCTGAATAAATGACTGATGAATCATTTGGAGTAGGGAACTAAATTTTTTTATCTTTACGACCTACCATGCTCTTGCTTATCTGGGTTTAAATATAATGGTGAAGTTGTAGTTTAGTGAAATTTTGTAGTTGTTACATATTAACACACTTTATTTTCTCATTTAACTTTCTTCCAAATTTTGTTGTTAATGTGAATAATACATCTATTTGCAATTCATTGAATGATGGTTGTTCAAATTGAAGTAAATAAATGAAAAAATCATGGGACCATTAGCATTATAGTTAAAAAAATTAAATATAATTAGTGGCTGCTAAATAGATACCTAGCTACACGAGACTTTATTTCCCAAAGAGAATTGGATAATTGTAGCTGCTTGGGGATTTCTTGATATAATTTTAGAAAAAAACCAAGTCATTCAAAACAAAAATTTGGTGATTCATTTGCAAAAGTATGTGATTGTTATGGAATTGTATTATGCATATAATTTGCAACAAATTATCTTGATGTAGGTTTGGGGAAGAAAGAACTTAGATTTGAGTGTTAGAGAACTGATCGAGATTTATTTTGCATCAAATAATCTCAATTTAAGCTTGGGGAAGAAAGAATCCTAGATAGAAAAAGACTTGGGGAAGAAAGAATCTGAGATTTAAATATTGATAGGTGATAAAAAATGAAAATGTTGTGAACATGTCTTTTTTCCCACTTATGACCAATACTCAAATCTAAGACTGTTTCCTCCCCCAAAATCACCAATAGATGTTCCATATCTAAATGCCCAAAAGTGTACGGTTCCATTAAAAAGTGTACAAAGGTTTTCCAAATTAATTACCGAAATTAAGATAAAAGAAATTAAAATCAAGATTACATTAAAAAATGTACAAAGGTTTTGCAAATTAATTACCAAAACGTTGTAGTCATTAATAAAGATGGTTTTGAAGAATCTTATTGTTGTAGTTGCAGTTGGAAAAATAAAGAATAGATTTTTATTTTTATTGAAAAATAAAGAGAAAGAATTTTGTTTACATAGGTGTAAGATTATGGTATGTGATGATTTGTTATTGCAATAAAAGTGTGATTTTGAAATTTAGATTAAAAGAGAGCAAAAGTGTGTAGATAGTCATTCAATCTAAATAACATCATACACTTTTGATAATGGCATGAATAAAAGCACAAGCACAAAACATGAATTATACCTTCCATTGTTGAAACATGAATCAAACCTTCCATTGTTGTGTTGGAGATGTGATGATTGATTGATCCATTGATTGCTCTTTGTTTGGAAGTTTGGAAGTTGTACAAATGGATGCCATGTACTCAGTTTGAATGATTGAACGATTTCTTTATAATTGTTCTTTAGAGGAGTTTTTTAAAATGGACCTTCATCTAGGATGAAGAGTGTCGGTTTTCTTTGGGAGATCAAGGGTGGGATTAGCATGGTGATTTTGCAATCTTCCAAATTTCATTTCATTTAAAAAAAAAATATTAGATGGAAGTTTCCTCAATATAATAGATTTATTTTTCATATGTTATGCATTTATAATTTCTAAAATTTCTAAATTTATGGAACACTATTCTTGTAAAATACTCTAAAAATCAAAACTTGCTAAAATATAAAACATTCTAGAATATTCTATATAAAATACAATCAGCATAACTATTGCACCTTTGGGAGACTATTCTTTTCACTCTGACTATTTGTATTAGTATTGTTTAAGAAATAGTACTCTGGAAAAATTATGCTTTAGATGTTTTTGAT
The DNA here is from genome assembly GCA_007258455.2 of Sequoia sempervirens. Lineage (NCBI taxonomy): Eukaryota > Viridiplantae > Streptophyta > Pinopsida > Cupressales > Cupressaceae > Sequoia > Sequoia sempervirens. Next base: position 657,962,250 of record VDFB02000003.1, on the reverse strand, counting down.
GATCTTCTAATTTTCCACAGGACAGATGTCACCATAGCACACACATTCCCATTTCGCCTATCTTATTTCCTCGTGTGCTTGTGCAATGTTGACACGTGCAAAACGAACTAAAATTATGTAAAATTCTAATAATGAAATGTGTCTGTCAACTTTATCGACAAACTCTATGCGAGATAATCCATGGCACGATCTGTGGTCGATGCATTGATCGTGCGGTGTCATGGGCAAACAGAACGACGACTTTTACTTTAGGCACCCCTAGGTGTGTCTAACCTTTGCAGAATTATTTTGAGGCTTGTAATACACCAAATGGGGAAAATAAGGGTCTATTGGAATCATTTTATAAAGATGGGCGATATGGAGCTTGAATCTACAGCTGATGCCCATGTAATTGCAAGTAAAAATAACTTTGCAACTCATGCAAAACCTTGTTTTGCTACATGATTAGGCTGAATTATGCAATGAAAATATTCATAATCTGATGAGAAAATTTTGAAAGTGTGTGCTTGTTGGAATTGTTTAAAGAAGCAATATGCATCTATTGAAGCAAAAGTTCAAAAGAAGCTTGTGTTTTCCTTTGATGCATAAATAATCTAGATGACTATATCATAAATGCAGTGTCAAAGAAACATATACCTTCACCCTATCTTCTTTAGTATCGAAAGGCAAATAGTGGTTTTTTCTCCCTTAGCTTGATGCTTAAAGAAATCTAGAGTTGGAAGCTCTTATTGCCGAAGTTCTGATAACATGTTGAATTTAGCATTAGATCTGATTAGGATCATCGTATTGCTCCATAGACCATTACACAAAATATGAAGACTAAAAGAGATTTAAATGAGTAGCAGAAGTGATTTTCACTGTAAATTCTTGCAGAAGTACATGAAATAATACACTTACAAACAAAATACCAAATGATATAATTTATATTTTAACTTTGGTGTAAGCTCATTTACAAATTAAAGTGATATAGTGTATATGTTAACTAGGAGCCTATTTATTTATTGACCAATGGTTCAACAACTTTCTATTATCAAACTAACAATTTCTTCAAAATGTGAAAAGATGCCATGTGGTATATGGGTACCTTTTCCTTCTTTCTTTTTGTTGGCTTCTGGACTCTACAAATAGACAAAATGTTGGTCCACCAAAGTGCTACACTAGATTGCTTCAACCAATGGTGAGTCAAGAAAGAATTGTCAGACTAAGAACCATTTCAAGATGCAAAATTTTTCCATGTGGTCAAACTAACATCACTATTCCTTTTCTTTAATTTGCTCGAACAAAAAAAAATGCCTTGCTAATGTGGATGCTCTAACCAATGGAAAAATCATTTTGAATTGTCAAATTGAAAAGTTCAAAATGATATTGGGGCCATTGATCTTATAGAATATTGAACAATTCCAAAGTTCTTAAATGTTCCACACAAAAAAACTCTAAAATTCTAATACTTGTAGCAAAGTGTTTCTAATTTTTCATGTTATAGATGTGGTATATTCCAATGGATTCTTCCCTAATAAAGTCTTACTGTCATTAACAATTTGGATTTCCATATGCAATCTGTATCTTAGCTGTGTTGTTGTTGTTTAGAGATTCTTGCAAAACTCAAAACCAAAAGCTATAATTTACACTTCAATCAAGATGGCGAGTGTAGTGCTATTCATTTTTTCAAAAAAAAATTATAATCAACAATCTTATAGCATAACTTGATTTAATGTCAATAATATTAATGACTTGGAGTTGTGAGAAATGAAAACTCATCTAGATAACCTCACAGATATAATCAAGCTCATAGGTTCTATACACCAATTATTCATAAGAAAATCTATATAAATGTACTTCAAATTTTACAACATTTCTACATATATAAATATTACAATAAAACACAGCTAGAAATAGTCCACTTGAAGCTTTTGATGGTTAATATCTTATGCAGAATAGGGACACCTAAAATTTAAGGATACCAAATACATGGATTTTTTAGTTTAATTTAATTTTTTTTATCATAAAGGTAGATAAAACTTAAAGGATCTTCAACTTAGGTCAATTATCATTCTTTTCAATGCAAAGTGCAAACATGAATTGAATCCATTTTCCAATACTATTCAATCATGCTGAAAAATAAATAGAAAAATCCAAAGACGAAGCAAAATTAGAATTGTGAAAAACACAAGCCACAAGATCAAACAACGAACACAAACACCTTCCACACAAGAGATCTGCAAACAAAGAACTGCAATATTCCTCAACAAGAAAAAGATACAAAATGAACCTTAAGAATCTTCAAGGAAAACAAAAGTCCTCAAAGGTTGAGAGTTCAAGAGAGCAGAAGAGAGTTAATAGAATGAGTGTTGAGTGTTATATAGGAGCAACCCTAAATGGTAAAGGGATTAGATCATGACAAGTGTCAAGATCACATGTATGAGACAAAATAATCTAATAATAGCTCACATCAGTTAACATAGAAAGCACTTAGTTAACTTTATAAAGAATTTCTAAGTTTAGCTTAAGTGCGTGAGAATAAATTAGACTAATAATTAATTAAATATTAATTAATTAATAGCTAATGCATGATTACTCTTCCACTCCCCCTTAAGATGAACTTAGGGAATAGCTAAAAACCCTAAAAAGAGAATGCATGATGGCTCTCGACAAACAATGCCTAGTGAGGTACCCATTTACAAATAAAAGATCTCTCAAAAATAGAGAAAAGGAGAAAACTACATGTGTAAAAATCCTCTCCAAAAGAGAGAGATGAATGAAGGATTGAAAAAGCCTCTAAATCAAGGTGAAGGACTAAAAAGCCTCCAATTGAAACAATGTCCCAAAAAAGAGGAACATGTGAACATTGCTAAAGCACGAAGAAGCTATAGACTGGTATTGAATGATAACTGATATGGTGTTAAGCTAAAGAACCTCCTTTGAAACAAATGATGATGAGGATCAAGATAATAAGACTCTGCATGAGTATCCCAATGGCACTACTTGAATCAAATGGAAAACAAAGGAAAAACATATGGAAATCAAAGATACAAATGTCAAGATCAAGAAAACAATAATTTGCATGAGTGTCCTCAACAACACCACTTGAATAAAATGCAAGTAAAAAATACAGGTACTAATAGTCTAAAGAAATTTGATCAACAGGGAGACAATAATCTACATGAGTGTCCCCAATGACACTACTCGAGTCAAATGGAAAACAAAAGAAAAGCATCTAGAACTTGGAGATACAAACGACAAATAAATCTCTATGAATGACCAAAAATGAGACTACTTAACATGCAAGATGCAAGTTGAAAATATAGGTACCAGTAGTCTTTGATCAAATGAAAATGGAAGATCGCCTCCAAAAATATGAATGCAAGAGTGTCAATAAGGTAAGTGATCAATCTTATTGAAATGCATGTAACCAGCTACTAATGTACACTACATCCGAAAGTACATAGGAACAAGAACTAGATATGTAGATCATTCAAATGCAAAACCAAGGAAACATTAACACTAATAGTAGAAACCCCCCATAATGCTGAAAAAGGGAGAGCCAAGATAAGTACACTGAAACTATATGAAACCGGTGGGGTCTGCAAATATTAGTGGGGTCCGCCGTTATGGGTGGGAAACTATAGTTCCGGGAATTGGCACGTTCGAGGGGGGAGCAGACTTTGAGGTCATAGAGAACACCTGCGCATAGCATAGAAAAGGGACTCAAGGAACCGGCAACTACAAAAAGGAGGGGATTTGATTCCGTTTGCTCCCCATGCGCCTTTGGAAGCACACTTATCCTTCCTCTCAACGCCTGATGCATCTATCCAAGCCCACCCCGCCTAGAGGTAAAGGGTAAAGGTCCTAAAGTGGGATGGGCTGATGTGTTCAACACTAAGACGAGGCCATAAATTCGAATGGCCCCACCCCCTTATAATAGTAGTTGTAGTTGTAGTTGTAGTTTAGTTGACCTTTTGAAACTCTAGTAGGGGGGTGGGGGTGGCATGTAGGAGAAACAACTTGCAAATAAAAGGGTGTGCAAATTAAGGCACACACACATGAGGCAAGAATCACTGGGATTCATTGTTGTCGTGGGAAGGACACACACTTGACAAATGTGATGGAAAACCAAAGGAAAACATCAACCCCCCATGGCACTTTATATCATAGTGAAATTATAAAAGGCACAACAAGATGTACAAAATCCCCAAAAAAAGTATACACTAGAATGACACTTTATCTTAATGCGTTTACAAAAAAGAATATGCATGAAAAAAATGTCTACAATGGCCAAATAGGACAAAATACTTGAAATACATGTAGAATAGAAAAAAATGAGTCATCTCATGCAAACAAGTTTCCAAGAACTAAGATGTCCAAGTAATTTACTAGAGTGCGAAAAAATGAAAAAATGAATAGAATGTACCTAAAGAGAAATCTAGAAAAAGTGCAAGAATGGATGTGAAGAGCTCTGAAATACCATCCCAATGCCGCTAGAATTAGGAAAAATGGAGAAATTGGTCAAAAGTTATGAGCACGGGATTGAAAACAACACCTTTGACTTCAATAGGTTGTAGAATGCACTAGCAGCAAAAAAGTGAGTTGACCTACAGGTCATTGGAAAGTTGATGAAACCATATTTTTGACAATACCACATTCACCAAAATTTGATATCGTAATGCCCAAGTTATGACCCAAAAAAAAAACTTTTTTTAGAGCACAAAGAGGGTCAAAGGGGGCCAAGGTATCATTTGTATTGTTGACGTTAGCAAAAACATTCCACAAAATATTCCCTGTCTGACAGAAAAAAGGTCCTTGAGGAAAAAATATGATGCCAGTATATTCTTTGCAAAAACGAATATTTTGGGCGCAAAAAATGAAGTAGGTTGGAAAAAAGTTTTCGTTGGCATATGGATTCTCTAAAAAATTGGCTGGGAAAATAATTTTTGCCATCGATAGGAAAACAACGTCTACTAGGGAAAAATTATAACTAGTTGAATAACTGTCGGGGGGCTCACCCTGCGCAGGGTGACCTACCCAAAATATTGTTTTTTTTTTAAGAATTTTTTTTTAAAAAAATAATGCCAATTTTTTTTCTTTTTTTTTTAAATTTTCATGCCCTGGGGGTCGTATTGGAGCCACACAACCCCTGGGGTGAATTTTTTTTCCTAAGAAGCTCCCGATGACCAAATTGGGCAAATTTATATAGTCAAAATTTACCAAATCAGCCTCCTGAATCCAACTATGAGGTTCTTTTTGCACCAAAATATTTTGAAAACGTAACTACCTTTTGGATCTAGAAAAAAAGAGAATTGCTTCAAACCCTTGTAGATTTGACCTCAAAAGTCTAAATTAGGCCAAACAAAAACCAAATATGACTTTCTTAATAGCTTTGAATCCAACAGTGAGGTCCTTTTTGTGCCAAAATGCAACTAAAAATTGCCCACCTCCAAAAATTGCAAAAAAAGTAATGGAGAATTCAAATTTGATGCCTGCAACCTTTGTCGAAGAAAAAAACCTTATAAATCAAGAAGGGGTTCGATGAATCCTTGCTTTGATACCATGTTAGAATTGTGAAAAACATGAGCCACAAAATCAAACAACGAACACAAACACCTTGCACACAAGAGATTTAGAAACAAAGAATTGCAATATTCTTCAACAAAAAAAATCTACAGAATGAACCTCAAGAATCTTCAAGGAAATCAAAAGTCCTCAAAGGTTGAGAGTTCAAGAGAGTAGAAGAGAGTTAATACAATGAGGGTTGAGTGATATATAAGAGCAACCCTAAATGGTAAAGGGATTAGATCAGGACAAGTGTCAACATCACATGCAATGAGACAAAATGATCTAATAATTTAGCTTACTTCAGTTAACATAGAAAAGTACTTAGTTAACTTAATAAAGAACTCCTAAGTTTAGCTTAAGTGCATGAAAATAAATTAGACTAGAAGAATTAATTAAAGATTAATTAATTATTAGCTAATGCATGATTACACTAAGAGATGTCTTCTGATATCCAAGAATTTACAAATCTATAAAATAATTCAAAGATATTATAAAATATCTATATTACAACTATAAAAATTATTATTCATTATATATGTTAGCCCTATTCTAGAGATTACCTAAAAGTTCAATTGTAAAGTGTTAAATCAATCAGTTGTGTGGTACTAGTGGATTGTAATGGAGACTAACAAACTACCTCAAATTCATGATGCCTATCTCTTGGTGGATTTGGTTCCTAGTGGATCTTCTAAAGGTATTACTATTCTAAAGGTATTACTATGCCTATGATAAGCATATATAAAATTTGGTGAAAGTAAAAATAACATTACACTAGACTATTGTTTTCAAAGCTTGGGGGTAAACCCACAAAAGTGGTTTACAATTTGAGTGAGGAAGGAAAAGTGACAAAAAATGACCCCATACCAATTTTTTGGTTTTTGGGGTTCGAGCGAACCAAAAAAGGGTTCAAATGAACCCTGGTTCATGTGAACCAGTTAAATACAATTTGGGCCCCATCCCACCAAAAAAATAATGAAACCCACTTTTTGAAAGGGGGTTTGAATGAACCCTAGTTCGCTCGAACCCTTGGGGTTTCGCTAGAACTCCCCTGGTTCTAGCGAACCCTCTTTTTCCCACCTCCCTACTCTCTAGCACAAAAAAAATTAGAATTTTTTCCCTTCGAAGCTTGGGTTGAGGATGAAAATGGAGGAGACTTCATGAACCCAACTGGAATCAGGTAGTCCTCAGAATGAGTCATCCAACGAATATAATTTTAATATGTTTTGGTTTTATTATGTATTTGTTTTTTAGGTTTTATTAAATATAGGTTTTTCATCGAAAATGAAGGTCTTTATTCTACACATGTGGAAAAATAGCAGATTATCAATTTATTTTTTTGAAAAATATGAGTGCACCATATATTGAAGTCCTTGATCCAACAAAAAAAATTTGAATTTCGATATATACAAAAACATTTACATGTTATACAATCACGCAATGTCTGAATTGTAATTGGTTTGACTTCGAAATTTGATTAAAGAAAAAATATTCAATAAAAAACTATCTAAGCAAGTGGAAGCACTAGATATCGGAGTTACAAATATAAATTTGAAAGAATTAGAGTTTTATCCTTCATGGAAAAAAGTTATGCGTTATACGGTGTGTGTCACTTTTTAAAAATGTTGTTTTTTGAAAAAAACTAGTTTTTGTGGGAGATGGAACAAGAAGTGCAATCTAATTCCAAAAATTTTGAAAAAAATATTTTTAGAATCTACAAACAAAATCTTATGAGACTCTAGTTTGCATCATCTTCAAATTCCTCACGGTTTAGTTGCTATAGGTGCCCAAATGTGAAGATTTAGTTAAAAAAAAATATTTCAATGTCTAATTTGGCCAAAAACTGTAAACTACTATTGTGGGATCACCCTCGGGCCATTGCTTTTGAGGGTTTTCTTCTTCTAGATTGGAAAATCTCAATGCCATCATCTTAATTCAATTTCCTTAGCTTTAGAAAAATATATAGGACAATCCCACATCTAAAACTAAGAGTTGAATTGGATCTAGTGAGCAAAACAATTGTGCACATGAGCATCACATAAGAATCTTGCTTGAAATTCTTGTCACGAGAAGCTATGGCCAATTCTATTCTTGAAAATAGCAGTAACACATCCAGTAAACCAATTGGGAACTAGGTGAGGAGTTTTACAAGGGAACTACCTAGTAACAAACCCAAAACCATCTTAGTAGAAATGTTACCAAAAATGAGAAACAAAAATCGTAACAAGAAATGGGATATTTAAAGGTTGCATATAAGAAACAAATTTTATATACATATGCATTTTCAAAAATAAAATTAAAAATATAAAAAGATCTTACTCTCTTATCTATCAAAAAATTTTATAAAAAGATCTAGCCCCTGGGGTGTAGACCAGTTGGTTGAGCCATTAAAAGACATGAGCGATCGATGTAGGTTCAAACCTCGACTCACCCAACCATGCATGCTATGGGGTAGGCGTTGGGAAATCGTGTGGCCCAAAGGGGACTAATCTCGCCTGGGAACAAAAACATAAGAGAAGCCTGACCGATCGCATGAATACCCCTCTAAGTCATAAAAAAAAATATATTATAAAAAGATCTAAAAAGTAATTTAAAAGCTAAGATATTCAAAACAATATTTAAATTTTTTTTATTAAAATAATCTATATTAATTTATTTAATAATATATTATATATATTTTTAAAATAATTAAATAATTTTATAGTTTAAAAAAAAAATCAAAACTATTTTAAAATTTTTACATGTTAAATAACAAAACTATTTTTAATCATATCACATAAACTCTATGTCAAATAGGTATTTAAAATTATTTTTAAAAATATCACAAAGTGAATTGGAGGGCTATGTCAACTCAATCATTAAAAAACTAATTGTTAACTCACCATTGACTTCTAATGTATTAATTCACTAGGTAGAGAAAAAAGGATGCAACAATTTTCATGAGCTCTACAACAATAGCTTGGAAATGAACAGATGACTTGGAAATGACGTTGATGATAAACTAGTATACATATATTAAATATTAATATATATAAAATACGTCGAGTTATCCTTCTGGAGGCACCTAATTTATCATTTTAAAATTCATTATGACTTGCTTTTTCTTTTATTTTTAACCATTGTTTTTTCTTTCTATCTTCCTATATGTTTAAAAACAAAAATCATCCCCATATTTTTACACCTCTATTCAAATGGAGACAAATCATCTGCTATTCCATTTCTATTGAAACACCTTTTTCAGTAAAAAAAAAATCATTGCTTTCTATTTCTAACATCTTTGTGTTGCATGCAAGATATTTTTCTCAAAAAAAATCATTTTATATTTGTGTTTCAATTTCTAATTTTGTAGTACATTATTCTTCGATTCTAGAAATTTCATTCCAAAATAAAAACAAGAGATCATAACTTCTTTCCTATGCCATATTTCTTGCCATTTCTTTTATACTTTATTGTTTTTCTTTGGTATTTTTGGACTGCCAAATCTGTTGGTAGTTAAAGGATTTGGGAGCATTTACAGGATTGAGCATGTTGTTCTTTTTGAAGCTTTCTTGCTGCTATTATCTCCTTTTTCATCATTGCTGACATAATCAAGTAGGACCAACTTTCTTTTAATGGCATTCAAAAATCTTTCATCCATACCATTGAGTGCCTTTTCCATGGAAGGCTTCAACTTCCCTTCATGGAAACCGCAATAATAAAAAATGCAACATACTTGCTTGGCATTAGTTGTAACCAAACACTCATGCAAACAATAAATAAAAATCACATTCTGTAATCAAAACAAATCTAATGAAATATTTTGTTGGAGAGCTGAGTTTATTCTCAGAATAAAATTTGTTTATTCTATAATGAAATTTAACGAAATCAAATAAAAACATTTAGATATTAGTATGGATTTATAAACAAAATTTAGAAATGTTTATAAAAAAAAAAACTTATATTTTATTAGTATGTTTAGAGCTAGCTTTCGCTCTCCATTCACTTTTTGGAGTGCAGCCCTGAACCTTCACCTGCATAGAAAGATCGTGAAGCAAACATTATCCTCCATCAAATCTTGGTTTAAGCCAGTGAAAAGAATGGCGTTTTGGGTCTTCTTTTCCAGGAGACTACTGATTATATTATTAATCTTCAAATGCAAGTGCATGCTATGCAAGATCTCATGGATTTCTATTTTTTTTTAAAAAGTCCTGCACAATTGTACACTCTGGAGGTATTCTCCCAAAAAAAACAAATAAATAATTAAATTAAAAAAAGAAAAAGCAGTCTATCGATAAATCAATAAACTATTTGTGTAAACCCTGCAATCCACAATCATGGCATACCATGAGACAAGATTGTTTGAGACGGTGTATAAAGAGCCAAACTGCTTGCAAGTATGCCTCAATGTCTCTCTTCATATAACCTTTGCATTTTGAAACTATTTGCACGGATAGATATTTATGTGGTGAAGCAAGAGGCGGTTTGAGAGGGGAAAGAGAGGTCGCCATGGCCCAGACCCAGCAGCCCTGCCGCTCTGATGAAGAAACCCTCATTGTCATGCCCGCACCCAGCGCCACATTTTCCACCTTTGGCATACAGGCATTGCCACAAACCAACACCCCACCAAGTTCATCACTTCCACACTAGCAAAAATAAAATTTACAGTCACCTCCAGCCTCCATGAGTGGAAATAGATCATGAGACGACTTACAAACTGCTATAACAGAATTCAGTACGGACAAAGGTATCTAAGGTCTTGTTGCCCCTCAGGAACCCTACTTTCGAATCCTTTCTAGAAATGCTAACTAAATGGAGTTTTGATGGATCTAGAGTCAATTGTTTTAGTATATCAGGCTGTCTCCAAATAGTAATAATGATCCCAACCAAGACAACAATTAGAGCAGAGGGAATACAACTTACCATTCTCAGATATCTATTGAGTCTTTTTCTGTCTCTATCAGAATCCCTATCCTCATCCCCAATTGGATTTTCTTGTCTCTCACCACTAGAACCTGTCATCGTGACAATGAAACAAAAAGTCACTAATGCCAAAATAAGCCCATCTCACCAAACCCAAGCTCCAGGTCTCCCTCTGACTTACTAGTAACAAAATTATGATTCTTCCTAATATAATTAACTGTAGTGAAGGTAAAGGCTCTTGTGATAACGTCACACCTCTAACTATAGGTAGAGGAAGTAAACGGTAAATAGCTCCCATTAAACCTGTAATGCCCAATACGAAGGGTGTTCCAATGATGCAGATGCCTACTGCCATAATTTGTGGATTGGTGAGGTGCTCCCCCTCGCTTATGGCCACCACAACAATGGATTTCATTGGCTGAACAGGTATTGGGATTCCCCATATTAGCCCTATGATTATATTGTAGAAACCTGTGAATATTAGAGTGGTGCCCATATCAAGGCCATTGACAAGAGTGAGTGCAATGACAATTGGAACAAATGTGCTCAGGTCACCAAGTGATCTACTCACCTCAGACCATCCTCTTTTTCATCTCAAATTTTGTTTCAACCTTGTAGGCAAAGATACAGATATAGAAGAAGCTGAGCATGTGAAAACACTACTATCTGGTAAATTGACTAGAAAATATACAACTAAAGCTTGGAAAACTTACATGTGGTATTGATATAAATTTAGCTATTGTTAGAATTGTTCTAGATTAATCATGTTCCGGAATAGGCAACACAAACCTATGAAGTTGGTTTTGTGTAAATGTTAAAACTCCTCTTTTTTTCAAAATTCATTTGCAGGGAAAAATGCACCTAAGTCCCAAAAAGTTGAAAGGACTGGCATAAAAATTGAGTTGCTTCTTGTATGAGTTTGCAAATCAAGCCATCAAATAGATATTTCAATATTAATCAGAGAGTAGAAGATTTCTTTTAGAGTTATGACTTCTCTAACAATTGTAAGTTTGGCCATCATGTGAGGGTGACCTTAAGGAATCTGTAGGTGACAGCCTGTATACTGAAATAGATGTGACCTCTCTCACCATAGATGTCAAGAGAATGAATTTTTATTATAAGCAATAAAGTTCATATTCTCAATTCTTCACCTTCAAAGATGTGAATAGTGTAGATGTCACAATTTTGAATCTGCTATCATAGCAGATAGTACACGATGTATTTAATTTATTAATAGTTATTATTTTTAAAGTATTCAGTTTTCTTGAATGATGTTAAGGTTGCAAAAATGACTGAAACTTTCTCAACCAATCAGATTGACAATAATTCATTTTTAAATTTTTTTTGTTAAATTTTTTACATCTTTTTGCATCTTAACTTTGCAATTTAGATAAATATTTGTTTTCCAAAAAAAGTCTAGTTTTTCATTTGTTAATAGGTATAATTATTTATCCCCCTCTTCAGCGATTTGAATGCAATAGTTCCTTATGTGTAAAACTAACCTATTTGCAATTTTTTATTTCATTATTTTAAAATAATTATTCATCATTATAAATTACTAAATTTTTATTTGATATTTTTGTAGAAAATATATTTTTTCCTTACAATTATAAATTTTAATATTAACATATTTAATTTTATAAAGAAATGTAAATGTTTTTAGATTATACAACTTTGAAATTTGATGATATTATATGTTTAGAATATATTGTTATTATATAGTAGATAACATCCAAATAATGCAATACTTAGATTATATGATTTTTACAAGAAATATGCTTGTTCTTGTAGCAATAAAGTTGCCACAATATTATATTCACCGTTGACAATATTTGAATAGCAATGTCTTGATCATTCAAAAAGGTTTAAGAAACAAAAAACTTGTAACAAATCATTTGCTTGTCAATAGTTAACAAATATTTGTTCTAAGCAACAAACTTAGCTTCAACTATACTAGTCATAGTATTCTCTAGCACGAATCTTGAAGCCAATGTAAGCCAACAACTATAATCTTCATTGACCTAATAAAGTTGTGATACATACAACTTGAAAATTTTGTTGATCTCAAACTATTATCTAGTTTCCCCTCAAATTAGTATATGGTGTAACTCATCTATCATCTAGCCAACAAATACTATTATTACAATGCCACAAAGGTAAGAAATTGCCTCTATGTGGCACTTGTTTTATATTGTATGAAGCTTTCAAAAGAAAACAAAGAATAGCTTAAACATATAGCTACAATTGGGGAAATAAAGTAGCACTTGCATCCATAAGAGGTTCAAAAGATATGTTGATGGGAAATTAAAGGTAAAATTTAAATATAATTTAATATTTACACAATTAGTTATATAACACTAAAAATCTATACATGTTTTGACTACAAAATATAAAATATGATTTGTACAAACAATCATTGTATGATATAATGAGTTACATATTTTTTTTGAATTTTCTCTTTTTCTTTAAGCAATTAGATTCCTTTGAAGAACCTAAATAGCCACATGCCATTATATGAATAATATGATAGAATTGATTGTGGCTAAATTGTTCACTTCCTTTTAATTTGAAATTAATATTAGTATCTATTTTGTATCAATCAATGTTCCTTAAGATTATCTTTTGTCTTTGTAAGTCATATTTTTCTATGTAGCTTTTCTTTTTAAATCTTGCCATTCCTATTCATTGAAATACAATTATGTTAGATGAAAAGCCATAATTTGTAATCATTTTGTTATATAAGTAATTTAGTAATAAAAAAATTAAATTATTGAGGAGGTTAAATGTTCTAATTTTTTTTTTAATTATCAATTGTCCACTTCTAGAAGATAAATGTTGTAATTGATTAGTTGTAATCCATATTAGCTCCCCATATGAGTGAGAGAACGAGTTGGAAATTCATATCATCATCAAATGAATATAAATGTGCATTATGAATATAAACATCAGCGATGCCTACATTGATAGGGTCTTGTATTTTGTAGTGCCCCTCCAGTTGCTGCACTTTGATTTAGTTTGTTTATGTTTGGTTGATAGTTGTTTTAGTTTTTTTTGATACTATGCTACTTTATTTTAGTTACAACATTGTTATTATGTTGGTTACTTTGTTGGTGATACATTTGAGACATTGTTGATCATTTGATTACATTTGTGTGGCAATCTTATGATGAACATTATGTGAGTTATGGTTTTATGCTATTTCAGAGCATTAGTATGTTTATGATGATGTATCTAATGTTGTTTATGATGATGTGGTACTGTACATTAGTCCTGGTGAAGGAGATAGTGTAGCATTACTCACTCGTGAGTACCCTGCTATGCTATGACTCTCTTTCATGGTGTGATTGTTGGTTTATGTAGATATGTTTGACAATGTTGTTTGATGCAGTTTGTAGGTACTGGGCATCGATTCCACCTGCTTTGTCAGGTTTGAGCATGCCATGACTCAATGGAAACATGTCTCAGAGATAATGTCAGGTCCTTCTTTGGCCATCGTTTCCTTATAGGATGATTATCTATGTTATCACCTATCATTGTATTATCATTTGGGTCAATTGTGTCATTCATGTTTGCGTCTTGATTGAAATTTTATTAATTAGCTAAATGGTTTATTAATAAGTTATTTTATTTAGTGTAATTTTGTTGAAATGATAAATTAAAACATTTATGTTTAGATAATTTAATAATTAAAATTTGATTGTTGTTTTAAAAGGTTTGATTAATTAAATTACTTAAATAGGATATTTAATTAAATGTGATTGTTAATTTTGAGTAATAGATATTTGTTGATTTTAATGTGCAAACTTAATTATGTGGAAAGTAGATATTATTGAAGGGCTTGTTTTCAACAAATTATGAATAAATATTTGGAATCTTGACTTGGAGTTAGAAATTGTTATCTTGGGTAATTGGTTAATTAGAACTGTCAAATTAATCTTGTTTGCATATTGACAGTTAGTCAAGTTTTGTGATTATGAGTTAATTGAAAATGAATTAAAAAGCTTTGGTTATGAAAATATCATTCACGAATTTTTTTTTGAGAAGGTTTTTGCACGATAATTTTCTAGAAAAAAATTCTTTTCAGTCTTATTGTTTTCAAAAAAGCTTTTTTGAAACAAATCTGGAAGGAATTTTGTGATTTGTTTGCAAATTGGTTTGAAGATCGCGATATTCGAAGTTAGCTGAAATCCAGAACTCTTCTTCGAATCTTTGTTTGAACAAGCAAGATTTAATAGGTTCCCTTCTTTTCTATTTGATTTGAATTTTAAGGATTAATTTTTTTGAATATTATGTTGGAATTTAGTTTGCACTAGAAAAACGGTTATGCTTTCCTGTGGAAAAGACAAACTCATCCAAACCTACACATTCAACAAAGAAACAATTAGGGTGAGCTTTCAAAATTAAAAGTAAAACATAGCAAAAAAATGATAGGGAAGAAGTCAAAGGAATATGGCTACATTCTGCGACTCATCATATAATTTATATTTTACATAATCTATTACTATTCTTTGAATGGGAGATGAATTTTCTTGCATCACTTATCATGTTTAAAGTGGATTTGAAATTGAGATTTTAATTACTGTTGATCAACACCTACCTACTTACATGCATAAGAATTAGGCAAATAACTATTAAAGGAAGGAAGAGATAAATAGCACCAATTTTTTCCTTCATAGTTTGTAGCTTGTAAATAGCATTTTAATCCCAATCTTTCGTTAAAAAACGTCATCAATGGCTTATCCA
Source organism: Sequoia sempervirens (assembly GCA_007258455.2). Classification (NCBI taxonomy): domain Eukaryota; kingdom Viridiplantae; phylum Streptophyta; class Pinopsida; order Cupressales; family Cupressaceae; genus Sequoia; species Sequoia sempervirens. The sequence continues at coordinate 657,947,061 of VDFB02000003.1, read as the reverse complement.
GTTTATGCGAGTTTTGACTCTTTGTAGCTATTCGATCTCAGTCATTTCTTTTTATTATTCCACTGTGTGCGCTCACTGAAATTATAAGTTTTAGTTTATTCTAAGTAATTCTTTTGACATCAAAAAGTCTAGAAAAATGTATATATATGTGTGTGTGTGTGATGAAACGATAAACTAAACATAGCTTGCATGAGTTCACTTGTTCCTTGTTATCTGGTGTTCTTTGATGCAAGTCATTCTTTCATTGACAGCGATAGGAGCTTCATAAGATCTAGACGAGTTTAGAAATAGATGAATATTGCGACCTACTAGTGTTTGGATGTCTCTGTATGCGTATGATTTAAGAAATTAATTGTTGCTTACCAAATGATTTGTACTTCCTGCGTGGAGGTCCTTATGATACGATCAATATCTCTTTGCATGCAACTGAGAGTTCACTTTAGGTTTGAAATGCATGCGTAGTAGTTAAGCCAGGATAACTGTAGAAAATAGAGCATGTGTATATCTGCTTGAATATATATATATATACATTAAAAAATGTTTGATTTTAAATTGTTTGCTTTAAGTTCGGTGAAAGAGTTTATTTGTATTGATGTATTCATAAACATATTTTGAAGTAATTTTAGTATATTTAATTTTAAATGAGTGTAAAATTTAGATTTAGTTTATTTTGGAACAAATAAACATTTATATGTAATATAAATGTTTAAATTAAATTTGAATGTTTCTATTTATATTAAGTTTTCTTTTTTATAAGAGTGGCCATGTTGTCCTTTTAAATAAATAGATAATTCTTAAAAAAATTGTTTTTAAAGAATATGGCTTTTAATTTTTGAATTAATGGGTTATTACTTTGAACTACTCTTTTATTATTGATTTGGTGTCAAGAAAGCTTTTGTGGAAGAATATGTTATTTGTGTTATGAAATTTTTAGATCTTCCAGAGGCTAGGAAAGGAAACTTGTATTGTAAAGCTTATTATGCTTGTACTTTGATGTTCAATTGCAATGATCTAATTTAGATTTAGCCATGCATGGTTTATTTGTTACCTTGGTGGTATTTTGAATGAAATGGTTTGTGTCATAATTGAGATGTGCTCATTCTTGGTTTTGTTTAATCTACATGATGGCTATCCTTTGTAATTGATAATGAGTTATGTTAGTGGGGAGAGTGGCTTTTGATAGGGGTTAGAACCCTAAGTGGTAACCAAGGTAACCTATCGTGAGTTTACAGTTCAGTGAAAACCTAATTATGTACTAGGGGTTGGGTAGTGTTCACTAAATAATTCAAATAATTTGAATGTCTCGCCTAATACCTTAGTGCTTGGATAGATTAAGGGTAGGTTGAGATGGCCTAGAATGGCATGATCATCTACTTTGTCTTCTTGAAAAGTAGTTTGATTCCACATGAGTTTGTTTAGGGGCCAAGAGTTGGTTGTAGAGATTGCCAAGGTAACTCGGTATGAGGGCCAGTAGTCTAAGAAGGTTCACTTGGGTAACCTATAATAAACTATGTGATGACACTCTTTTCCTAATGGATGTTATGTGGTCTCTTGTTTAGAGTTACCCTTTATTATGTTGTTGCCTCTAGGAGATTTGTTTGAAGTTATGTGGTTTAGATATCGTTATGTTGTAATGTGTGCGTCAAACCATGTGATGTTATATTTTGTCTTCATGTTTGTTTATCATTATGGACCTGATATTATCTTCTAGCTTGGGGGTGGACCTTCGGCTACCACGTGGTTGAGAGGAGCGTGCTTTTTCCTCCATTGGGTTCCCTTACAGGTGTTTCTATGCTTGGATAATATTGTACTTGTGTCAAGTTCTTGATTCTACATTGTTTGTGAAGTTGTATGCTGAGTGCGCTCATGAACAAGGTTGGCATATGTGCTATGATCTTCATCTATATTGTATACATACCTGATGTGTATGTGAGATCTTATTGCAATGTTATTATGTTGTTACGAGATTTGTCATTGTGATAGGGCGAAAATGAGTGTTAGAAAATTAATAGAAAACAAAGAGAGAGTAAATAACAACTAAAAACACCCTACACCTCCAGATTAGCCTAATGAAAACTAAACTAAGCAAAATGGGAGATTTCACCTTGTTGAGTTGTCCATTGGTTGGCCCTTCGATCTTTGATGTGTGTATGCTCCTTGGATGGTAAGATGCAAGCTATGAGATGAGATGATGAGGGAAAGACAAGTGGAAATTGATGCAAGAATGCAAATTTGGCTAAGCATGGTTCAAGGAAATTTTTTTGCAAGAGTTTGGCTAGTATGAAATGATCTCTCTTCAAATGAGAGCAAAGAGGGGGTATTTATAGAGAATTTAGAATTTTCTAAGAAAATGGATGGTTGAGATTGAGCCACCAAGATCAAGATGTAGGGCTAAGGTGAGTTGAGAACTCATAAGCCCTCACATCTTGACATGTGGCATGTGAAGTGGTTTGTAAGAGATGATGTGTAAATGAGGTGGAATGATAGTACATGACATGGAGGTACTACATAGTACCTTGGGATTGGACAAGATCTCCTCATAAAGGAGGTCCTTGTACCCATGTGGGTGATAGGACATGTGGGGAATTAAAAATTCCTCAAATATCCATATGGGGATGAGAAAAAGAATTTTAAATTCCAAGGGATGCATTGGGGGATTAAATGTGAATTAAAAATTTACATGGGGAATGGAGTGTCTTCTCTAAAATGAGAAAGTCTTTAAGAAGGTTGACTTATGACACATTCCATAAATGATATGGGGATTATGTTGACCTAATTAAGTGATTAAGGTTGTGCAAGTACTTCATTAGACAAATTAATGACATATTAGAGGCAAGTGGGAGATTATGGAGGATGTGACATGTGACTTGATATGACAAGTCAAAGATCACATAGGGAATAGAAAAAATAATTTAATATTCCTTGGAAGGATAAAAGGAATTAAAAATTCCTTGAGAGGTTGATTAAGCTAGTTAATGAAGGATTAGAGGAGGGTTAGGTGGCTAAGAGAGATTAGAGGCCAACTTGCAAAATTTGGAGGATGTGACACATTCTAATCAAGGATTAGGCATGTGCACATCCCTAATGATGAGATTAGGAGAATAATTAGGATTAAGAAAGGGATGTGACGTGAGGAATTAAATAAATGTCATATTTATTTAATTCATTTGATGAAAGGGGGAAGGTATTTAATTATTTAAATAGATACTTTAAAGATTAGAAGAACTTTAGAGATATTAATTAAATAATAGTGATATTACTTAATTAATGCAGATAAGGGGATGTTTAGATGAAAAAAGATAAATTTGGATAAATTAAGTGTCCAAATTTAGGTGTCTATATTTTCCCCCTCTTTGAGATGGTGTTACAAAGTAGCATCATTTCAAATAATATTAAAACATAGAACTTAGAAGAAGATGGTTAGATTGGGAAAGATGCCCCAGTCATTCAAAGGAGTGAATAGCAAGGAAAAAAATGATGAGAATTAGGGATGAAGGATGCCCCCTTGAGAGGACATGCAGGTTCAAGAGAACAAGGGTGTGCTCTCAAAAAATGATGCAAGGGGTATATGAGGAAGATGATGCAAAGGGATGGACAAGATAGGAGGATAAGCGATAGGAGATGGATGAAGCACAAATAGATTTGAGGAAAAATATGATGTGGCCCTAATCAAGGTACAAGCCAAAAAGGGTTGATGATGGATGAAGTGTTTTCAATGAGGGAATGATGGATCTTGAAACAATATGAGGATAGGGAAGGATACATCCCAATAAATGGTATTGATGAGGGAAGGATACATCCCAAAACACCACTAAAAGGATAGGGAAGAATATCTCCCGATGATGATGAGGAAAGTGTTGTTGACAAGGGAAGGATACATCCCAAAACAACATAGAAGGGATATGGAAGAATACATCTAGATGATGAGGATGATGAGGATGATTGGATCAAGGCTATGATTAGATTACTTATTCTAGATTGAATGGGGGAGGATTGGATTGAGATGTGAGATAGATGAAAGGAATAAAAATGATGGACAAGATGCTTAGAATAGCCAATCTATATTATTCTAAGAAGATCGAAGAAATGATGATAAGAGATTGGATGGATAGAGGAGGGAGAGTAAGGAAGGATGAAGGGATGGGGGGAATTGTGATAGATAAGAGGATGGGGGATATATGAAAGATGATGGAATGAAAAAAAATGAGATGCAATCCTAATGCAATTTTCCATCTTTGGAGCACTAATTTTTGCTATAGCAGAAGACACGATACACCAAGGTATAAATGACCAAGGAAGATTAGTGTGTAATGCATGAAACAAACACAACAAACAAGAAAGCTATCCCAACACCCCAAAGTCACGATGACCTTGGTCAGACTAGGTATTGGGATAACCAAAAGCACAAAAGGATTCCTCAGCATAACACAAGACCTCGAGGATCTTGGTGGGTACTACGTGGGACAACCAAGAAGACAAAAATAGGCATAAAAAGATCAAGATATGCCCATATGTTGACCAATGAAAACACACCATAATATGATGGATCATGGCAGCCTTGACAAGTGATGATAGGGAGCTCAAATGATAAACAAAAGCCAAAAGTATCAAGAAATCACAGTCAATTTTAAACATCCTTTGCCATAGGATCAAGGGGATGGATGGGATTGATGAGGTTTGTTAGGAAGGATGCATCCTGTTGAGACCGATGATGGATACTAAGCTTAAAGATCAATATGACATAGAATATTCAAAACTGAGTGGATCTGCTAATACAAGTGGATCTCATTTGTTAAGAATTGACTAGATAAGGGCATAGCTTGATGACACGACAAAAGAGACATGACACAAGAAAGGAGACTAACACATCCTAGTGACCTAGGGGCTCCGGGGCCAATCAAAGATTATCCTTGTCTACGTGGAAGCGCATAGCCCTCGTAGTTCGACAAAAGGATGACGCAGACCATGGATAAAATCCAAAAGAGGACGATGAAGACTGATGGTGAATGACAAGGACCGAAGGGACAAAAGCAAAGACCGATGAAAGATGATAAAAGAGTAGACAGACAGAGACCTGGGGGCGGATCAAATGATCAACCTTGCCTATGTGAAAGCACAAGGGCAATGTAGTTTAACGAAAGGACCAAAGACAAATGATGGATAAAGGATGATGAGATAACCCTAGATAAGGGGATAAAATGATTGGACCGTCATGATGGGATAGGATAGACCTATTAGATTGGATCAAAGGATGGTGACTACACAAAGCTCAAGGATGGGATAATTATCCAAATCAACAAAGATGAAGTGGGAGGATGACAAGAAAAATAGATGAATGATGAGAAATGATAGGAGATTGAAAAGATGTGCAAAAGAAGTAGAAGTGATGATGATAAGATAGATGGCATTGGATTGCGTAGGGAGTAGCCTATAGCTAGATACCAATGACAAGGGATTATAAGATGGGATGAGGAGAAGGAGATGAGGATTGGGAGATGAAAAGGATTGGTTGGATTGATGTATAGGAAGATAAGGATTTGGATGAGGAAAAGGTGACCATATGGATAGATGAAAAGGGATGCTATGATGGAAGGATAGGAAGATAGGATGTGAAGATGGATATAAGGATTGTTTGGAGGGATAAAAGATAAGGATGGGGAGATGGACATAACGATAAGGAGATGAGGATAGAGAAATGGAAGGGATTACTCAGATGGAATGAATGATGTCTCCAAGGACTATATCACTAAGGAAGATAGATGCCCCCACTCTAGATATGTCATGTGCGAGGGGGCATGAAGGATGCAACAAAGAAGGATAGGAAAATAAAGGAGTGAGATGGATGAAGATAGGATGCATGGATAGGGAAGGGAGATTGAAGGTAGCATGATGGGTGGACAAGGAAAGGTAGATGAGTGTGAATGAGGGTTAGGATAGTGTGCAGATGAGGGGAATGTATGCTAAGAGGTGTCCAAAGCATGTTGATATGTTTTCCCTTATCGATATCCAGATCACAAGGCAGATGGAAGGATTGGGATAAATGAGATATGCCAAACAGGATGTGCAAGATAGGTAGGATGGGGGGGATGAATGAAAATGATGTATAACAACAAGACAAGTGCATACATGGAAGCATAGCAAATGGAGGGAATGCATATCAGGAAGCTGCCCCCAAGTGCAGATGGGGATTTACACATGACGCCTGTTTGCAAGGTTTTCATCATGGTACTTATCCAAGGTGCTTGTTTTCCAAGTTTTCACCATTCGACGAATTATTTCTCTTTACTCTTTTATTTGTTTTTTGATTTTTTTGATTTTTTAATTTTTTTTAGATTTTCTTGACTTTTTGGATAGCTGCAGAAGGAAATGGATAAGGATAGGGAGGAAAATAAGTGGATTTAGAAGACATGTGATAAGGAGATGGATGAAAGACTCAAACATCAAGTTCTATATGGGGTATTAAGAGCCCATGTTCGAACCGATTGTTGGATGTTGGTACAATCTTAGTAAGATGAATAGATTATGCAAGAGGATGAATTAGAGGGATTTGATGGGGGAGATATGTGGGGTAATGGATGGGATGCTGGAAAGGGTATGGATGGAATGATGGGGTGGATATGTGATGGGGAGATGTGTTCATGACCAATATTAGCACATGTGGTGGTGGATGTGCAAAGATGAGAGGATGAATGGATGGAGAATGCGGGAATAATGGAGGATATGGAATATTAAATTTTGGGACATAGGGACCCAAAACAGATTTAGGAGAGAGTGAATGAAAATGATTAGCTTTTGGATTAGCAACATTGGATGTTATAGATTTTTCATTTGAAGGCATTGCATCTTTTGTCTTTGGGATCCACATGGTTTTGATTTTTGCTTTGGTGGGCCTTTGTGGCCTATGGAGTTGATTTGGATTCTAGATTTGATTTTTCTTCTCCTCACCATGTCTTCTAGAGGGGACATGAGGAGCTTGAGGTTCATGTGGATCTTTAGATTTAGGCATTTTTGCTTTGGCATCCAAAGTGCTTTTGATAGAGATGGGATGGGTGCGAGGAGATGGATGATGTAGAATGATGGAGGTAGGATTTTGAGGATTATATGTGGATGGAGGATGTGCAGATACGTGCCTTTATTGATCCTGACTATGGGATATGAAAGTGGGATGTTTATGATGGGTGACATGGATGGGTGATAAATGGATGAAGGGATGAATAGGATGAGATGGAGGATGTTATTTTAGGATATAGGGGCCCAAAATAGATGTAGGACCTGGAGGAAACATGGGCAGAGTAGATGGAGGATGGGAGATGGTAGATGGAGGGATGTAAGGACCCAAAATGGATGGAGCAGATAAAGGAGGAATATGGACGATTGTTTTGAGGTGATATGATAGAGGAGGAGGGATGGCAGTATATGATCTGGTGGAGCGATGGGAAGAGCCGACATTTCTTTTGGAAAAGGCTTGTTGAGGAAGTCTAGAGGTTGTAGCAACATCTTTAGATTGTGAGTCTTGGGAAATAGGTCCAAGACCTTGCATGCAAATTTTTTCTTTGGCTTGGATGGGCTTTAAAATACCTTGCTCATGAAGGCCTAGACCTTTTCCTTGATAGTTCATTTTCTTGAGCATGATATCCATGATAGGATTTGTGTTATTCTGAAAACATGATGTGAGTCCATTATTAGGTGGAGGATGATGGGTGGAAAATACACTATTTTTTTCTTTTGCAAGGAGGCCACCATGGAAGAATGTGAGAGTACCAAGGGATATGCAAGTAGTGTGGGGATAGCAGTTTTAGGCGATGATGGGGGATTATGAGAGGGAGATGATGGGATAGCAGCATCTGAATCAGGATGAGTGAGTGATAAGGAGTCAAGAGATGGATTAGGAAATATGATGGGATCTGGATCTATGACAATAGGTGATAAGAGCTCATGTGATGGAGCGACGAGATCTTGACTTTCAAAGGGGTTATGAGATGGAGTGGATGGAGTAGTGTGATCTTGAGTAGGACTAAATGGGATGGTAGGATCTTGATCTACATAAGGGGATATGTTGGTATGCTTTGGATCAGGCTCTTGGCATGACTCATCGTGTGCGAGAGGCATGATAATGGAGTCTTGGAGGGACTCTTCAAGTGGGGAAGATGGAGGGATGGAGGATTCAAAACCTTCATGGGAATGGATGGGACTTGTGTGTCATTGATGGGTTTGACAACTCTTGGAGTAGTAAGTGGGTGTTTAATGGATTCAGTAGATGTGATGGTAGGAGATGGGGGCTTAGTGGATTTAGAGGATGTGATGGTAGGAGATGGGGGCTCAGTGGATTTAGAGGATGTGATGGTTTTGATGGTTTGAGTGGTGCTAGGGGTGGTATTATCAATGATAGATGTTGGGTGGGGAAGGGTCTCGTCACTAATGACTGTAGATGATGGGTTGGGATGGCAAGATTCCACAACTTCAAGGTGTGGAGTGGGAGATGTCTTCTTTGTTATAAGTCCTTGGAGAACTTTTGGAGTGAAAAACGTGAATACTCTAGGTTGAGATGGCGTGGTAGGAGTGGATGAAAGATTATGGATTGGTAGGGGATTAGGACTAGGGATTGGTGAACTAGGATCAGATGGGGGAATGGGATTGGATGCAGGACTGGGAATAGATGGGGGCTTAAGATTAGATGAAGGGTTAAGATAGGGGTATTGGCATGGTGAATTAGGACACGAGGATGGGGGTGGTGGATTGTAGTAAGGGTATTGGGATGGTGGATTAGGATGGGAAGATTGAGATGGCAGATTAGGATAGAGAGAAGTGGATGTTAGATTAGGATAGGTTGGTGTGGATGTTGGATTAGGATAGGAAGGTGTGAATGTAGGATTAGGATAGGAAGGTGTGAATGTAGGATTAGGGTGAGTAGATTGGTATGGAAGATTAGGGTAGTGGGTATATGCGGATGAAGGATTGAGATAGGAGGGTGTGGATGGGGGATTAGGAGAGGGTAATTGTGATGGTAGACTAGGATAAGAGGATGCATGTGTTGGATAAGAGGATGATGTAGATGAAGGATATGATGGATATGATGGATATCCCTTTTCAAAGGTAGCATAAGGAGCATGATTAGGCATGGATGAAGACATAACATGATAACTCGAAGGGGTGATTGGATTTTGGAAAGCAGGTGGAGAAAGCTTACTAGCAATGATGGTGTCAAGGGGATCTATGCCATATTCTTCTTGATCGACAAGACTTTCATTATCGTTCTTGACGTAATTAGGGTTTCCCTTGACTATTATTGATGGGGGATAAGGATTCATGATGATGAAAGGATAAAGATGATGGATCAAAGATTTGGGATGGGAATGGATTAAAGCTCAAATCAAGATTTAGGTTAAGCTCAGATAGGGATTGGATTAAAGCTTAGATTAGGATGATTGGATGATGCGATGGGATTGATTTTGATGATCATATTTGATTATCAAAGGATGATTACAACATCGAATCTGCTTTGAGATGACAACATCGAATCTGCTTTGAGATGGAAGTAGATTGATTGGGTCGAAGGTGATTGGATAGGGATGTGATTGGATTGGATTGGATAAGATCGATTGATGATTGATAAGATCGAATGATGGATTGGATAGGATGATGGAAGGGATTTTAAACCCCTTTAAGAGATTACCCTAGGTGACTTATGATACTGATTGATCGGATTAAATGATAAAAAGATGATTGCGGCACCAAATCCACTTTGAGAATGAAAATGGATTGATTAGGCCGATGATGATGATTGACTTAGGACAGATGACAATCCTACGCGAATGTCGATGATGACGATCAAATTAGACACTTAGGTCAATTTGGATAATAACCCAAGATGAAGTTCAGGGGATTTGAATGGGGAAAATGACATTTTGATCGAAGAAACAGATGATAAAAATGGATGAATGAATACTCAAAATGAGTAAACGATTGATCAGGATTGTTGAATGAGAGTTTGAAATGATTGAAGGAGGTTTGAAATGGATGGATGTTTACTTAGAACGAGTAAACGAATGATCAAAATGACATAAAAAGAGTTTGAAATGATGAAAGGAGGTTTGAAATGGAAGAATGTTTACTAAGAACGAGTAAACAAATGATCAGAACGCCAGAACAAGAGTTCAAAATGATGAAAGGAGGTTTGAAATGGATGAAAATTTACTCAGAACAAGTAAACGAATGATCAAAACAACAAAACAAGAGTTTGAAATGATGAAAGGAGGTTTGAAATAGATGAACGTTTACTTGGAATAGGTAAACGAATGATTGGAATGGAAGAATTAAAATTCAAAATGATGAAAGGAGGTTTGAAATGGATGAATTTTTACTCAGAATGAGTAAACAAATTACTGAGATGGCAGGATGAAAATTCAAAATGGATGGATGAAAGGTCAAAACGAGTGGAAGATTACTTGGAACGAGTAAAAAAATGATCAAGAGGGATGAACAACTACTCGAAACGAGTAAACGACTACTAGGAATAGATGAATGAATCTCGGAACAAGAATACAAAAGCTCAGAATGAATGATAGATTACTTGGAAAGCGTAGATGATTGATAAAAATAGGTGAACAAGAGCTCGAAATGATAGAAGAAGGGTCAAAATGGATGGACGTTTACTCATAATGAGTGAACGGATGATTAGAATGGATGAATGGGAAAAAATTGAAGAAGATGGAGGGAGGGATCTTAAGATTTGTTTCGATATCCAAAGATCTTGACTGCAGATGGACTAAAGCTCATATTAGGGTTTTGGTTAAACTCATATTGGGATTAGATTAAAGCTCAAATTAGGATTGGATTGAAGCTTAGAATGATTAGAGGATGTGATGGGATTGATTCTACACCAAGTTTCAAGGTTTAGAGGACGTAAGGTGTTGACAATTAGATTTTTCCATATTTGGCAATTTTCAAAATTTGTCAAATTTTGCCATTTTAGGAAACTTCACGGACATACTTTTGAGAGTCCAAAATTTTCCCACAAAATACCCAAAACTAAGATAGGATGAATTGCTAACTAACATCCCAAATCTAAGACATGCATTCCGAGTTATTAATGAAAATGATTTTTCAAAAACTGAAAAAAACATGAATTTGCGATTTTGAGGATCAAGATGAAAGTTTGAGGCCTCAAAATGTGGCAAAAAGGGATGGGAATCCACATGCCACCTCATAATGCAACCACCTATAAAATTTCAGCTTAAACGGACACCCGAATCAAACGTTATGGCCTTTAGAAGTTTCGGCACAAAAATCAAAATTCTCGAAATGAAGCCTAGGTGATTGGGATGGATGATCTGATGATGGATATGGAATCCAATGGACTCCAATGATGTTCTAAGTAGCACTTATGTTATTTTTACAATGAAATGATGACTTACTAAACAATGTTGATGACAGGCAAACGGGTGCTCGAAATGACTGAACGGAGGGTGAAATGATGAAACTGACTGTTCAGAGGTCAAGTTCGCCTGTGCAGAGGTCAGGTTCTCCTATCTAGAGGGAAGGTTCGCCTATTTAGAGGGAAAGTTCGTCTGTCCAGAGGTCAAGTTCGCCTGTCCAGAGGTTAGGTTCACCTATCCAGAGGTTAGGTTTGCATGTCTAGAGGTCAGGTTTGCCTATTTGGAGGTTAGGTTCGCCTGTCCAGAGGGAAAGTTTTCCTATTTGGAGGGAAAATTCACTTGTTTGGAGGGAAATTTCTCCCCTGGATGGTTAGGTTTTCCTGTTCAGAGGTCAAATTCGCTTGTCTGGAGGTCAAATTCACCTGTCTAGAGGTCAAATTTGCCTGTCTAAGGGAAAATTCATTGTCTAGAGGTCAAATTCGCCTATCCAAAGGAAAAGTTTGCTTGTTTGCAGAGCAAGTTCACCTATCTATAGGATCAAGTCTGCCCCTTTGTGAAAAATTTGCAAAAAGTCAGTTTTTGAGTCTGTGGAGGGCAGGTTTGCCCCTGGGCAAGGTTGAGTCCGCCTGTGGAGGGCAGGTCCGGCTATCTGTTACGTCAGGTCTGCCCCTCAAAGTTGGGTCCACCCTAGGAAGGTCAAGTCCGCCTCTCTACAGGTCAGATTCGCCCCTCTATAGGCCAGGTCTACCCCTCTACAACCTGCACTTGCAAAAAGTCAAAAAATAGCAAATGTGAAAGCAAGAGACCTATTTGTGGGTCCCACCAGGCATGCCAGAAATGTGATATGGTGAAAATGAGTGTTAGAAAATGAACTTCAAAGAAAGAGAGAGTAAATAACAATTAAAAACACCCTACACCTCAAGACTAGTCTAATGATTAACTAAACTAAGCACAATGAGAGATTTCACCTTGTTGAGTTGTCCATTGGTCGACCCTTCGATCTTTGATGTGTGTATGCTCCTTGGATGGCAAGATGCAAGCTATGAGATGAAATGAAGAGGGAACGATAAGTGGAAATGGATGCAAGAATGCAAATTTGGCTAAGTATGGTTGAAGGAAATTTTTTGCAAGAGTTTGGCTAGCATGAAATAATCTCTTTTCAAATGAGAAAAAAATGGGGTATTTATAGAGAATTTAGAATTCTCTAAGAAAATGGATGGTTGAGATTGAGCCACCAAGATCAAGATGTAAGGCTAAGGTGAGTTGAGAACTCACAAGCCCTCACATCTTGACATGTGGCATGTGAAGTGGCTTGTAAGAGATGATGTGCAAATGAGGTGGAATGATAGTACATGACATGGAGGTACTACATAGTACCTTGGGATTGGACAAGATATCCTCATAAAGGAGGTCCTTGTCCCCATGTGGGTGAGAGGACATGTGGGGAATTAAAAATTCCTCAAATATCCATATGAGGATGAAAAAAAGAATTTTAAATTCCAAGGGATGCATTGGGGGATTAAATGTGAATTGAATTAAAAATTCACATGGAGAATGGAGTGCCTTCTCCAAAAGGAGAAATACTTTAAGAAGGTTGACTTATGACACATTCCATAAATGATATGGGGATTAGGTTGACCTAATTAAGTAAGGTTGTGCAAGTACTTGATTAGACAAATTAATAACATTTTAGAGGAAAGTGGGAGATTATGGAGGATGTGACATGTGACTTGATATAACAAGTCAAAGATCACATGGGGAAGGGAAAAAATAATTTAATATTCCTTGGAAGGATAAAAGGAATTAAAAATTTCTTAAGAGGTTGATTAAGCTAGTTAATGAAAGATTAGAGAAGGGTTAGGTGGCTAAGAGAGATTGGAGGCCAACTTGCAAAAGTTGGAGGATGTGACACATCCTAATTAAGGATTAGGCATGTGCACATCTCTAATGATGAGATTAAGAGAATAATTAGGATTAAGAAAGGGATGTGACATGTGAGGAATTCATTTGATGAAAGGGGGAAGGTATTTAATTATTTAACTAGATACTTTAGGAATTAGAAGAACTTTAGAGGTATTAATTAAATAATAGTGATATTACTTAATTAATGCGGATAAGGGGATGTTTAGATGAAAAGGGATAAATTTGGATAAATTAAGTGTCCAAATTTAGGTGTCTATAGTCATAATCTCACTTGATGTAACTTGAATATATAACTTATCTCCATTATGATTAAATGATTGGATCATTCATTACTGATATGATTTATCCTCATGCTTTATGTCTTTTGGTTTAATGATGTGATTTTCTTCCTTTTGAATGTTAAGTAGTGTTGTCACAGAATCCTGAGGACGTATGTGTAGATGTTTCTTTTGTACTCATGTTGTAATTGAATGTCTTAAAAAAAAATGTTCGGTTGTTTTGTTACTTTGTGTGTTGTTCTCTGGGTTCCTTAGCGAAGTGTTACACATTTTATCTCTTAGTGCTTGACATTGATTGGTAGAATGACCATGCATTTTAAAGTATACACAAGAAAGAAGTGTGAAATGATTATGCTTAAAAATGTTCTTGCATGTAGGAGGAAGAGTGATCAAATGAGTCTTCAAGAGAATGGGTAGGATATGCTTAGGAGAGTTAGCAACTGGGTGAAAGTTCAAAATTGTGTTCCACTTTTATAAAGGAAATGATCGACACAAATATAGTTTTTCAACTTGGAGATCCTAAAATTGACATGTATGTTTTAAATTTAAAATGATTTAAACTAATGAAATACAAAACTTAGTATAATTTATGTTTATAATTTTTTAATTTTAAAAAATAATTAGTTGGATATAGATTTTTTAATAAATTTAAGAGAATATTTAAAGTTAAAATAAAGTGAGGTTAATGGGATGCAAATATATATATATGCACTTAGGTAACATGAAAATCTAGTGCATGAAGAAAAAAAATAAGGCTTTGATTGATATTCATTTTTAATAAAAGTCAAATTTACTCAAAATTTCATACTATCATACCCTTTTGAAGAGCGTTATTTCCTTTAGTGTACTATATATATACATATTAAATTTCTAATATTCATAATATTTTATTGTAATGATCTACTTTTAAGAGAATAATTAGTTGGATATAGATTTTTTTAATAAATTTAAGAGAATATTTAAAGTTAAAATAAAGTGAGGTTAATGGGATGCAAAAAAAAAATATAATAAATATAGTTTATATATATATATATCACTTAGGTAACATGAAAGTCTAGTGCATGAAGAAAAAAAAAAGGTTTTGATTGATATTCATTTTTAATAAAAGTCAAATTTACTCAAAATTTCATACAATCATACCCTTTTGAAGAGCGTTATTTCCTTTAGTGTACTATATATATACATATTAAATTTCTAATATTCATAATATTTGATTGTAATGATCTACTTTTAAGAGAATAATTAGTTGGATAAAGATTTTTTAATAAATTTAAGAGAATATTTAAAGTTAAAATAAAGTGAGGTTAATGGGATGAAAAAAAATATAGTAAATATATATATATATATATATATATATATATATATATATATATCACTTAGGTAACATGAAAATCTAGTGCATGAAGAAAAAAAATTAGGTTTTGATTGATATTCATTTTTAATAAAAGTCAAATTTACTCAAAATTTCATACTATCATAACCTTTTGAAGATCATTATTTCCTTTAGTGTACTCTATATATACATATTAAATTTCTAATATTCATAATATTTGATTGTAATGATCTACTTTTAATAATTTCTAAAAAATCATAATAAAACTATTTTTCAAAAAAATTATTATTAGATTCTATGCTTTGAAAGGGTATTTTTTAGATTTTTATGAAAATGCCATAGGTTGGATAAGTCTAGGCAAAAGAGGAGTTAGATTGCCACTTAAATAGTTTTAGCCAAAACCCCTTTTCCCTAAACAATTTTGACTAAAACTATTAGTATTTTAAACAATTTTTGGCTTGCATTTTTTTCTTTTTATATGTTGAGCTTCAATTAATTTTTTTGGGCAAATAAGTTTCATCTGGAACTCCTCCTACCATGTAGTTGCTCCATAGTTTGAACTAAAAACTTTTAAGTTATTTTTTTTTACCTAAAATTATTTCATTGGTTAAGAGTGCAACATAACTATGGACTTTAACCCAATCATATTTCATGTTTGTGTTGGATAGAATGGTTTTGGTAATTTGGAAAAGGCTCACAAGAAGTGGATGGAAATGTCTCTAAAAAAATGAATCAATACAAAATGAGTAGTGTGAAAGGAAGAAAGAAATGTATTGGGAGGAGCTTATGTCTAGTTGAGGTGGTTCAAGTTTTAAAAAATAAGGGATGAAGATTTGTGAGAAAAATGATCAATGTCCATTATATGATGAAGGTTGGGCAATGTAATGTTGAGAAAATGATCAACGATGGTATCATACTTTTGATTGTTACTAATATGTAGTTTATCCCCCAAATATAGAGAATGAAAGGAAGGAATAGGGAAATGTACATCTCAAGAAGAGGGAGAAGGGAAGTGAGCTTCATCATTAGTTGAAGTAAAATAATTTAATGGTAATATATAATTCATGTGATGAAGAAGTGTGGTTACCCTTAAGAAGAGGATCACCATAGGTTTGAAGGTGTGGCATTGGATGACTATATGCTTATCGATGAAAGACATGATTGTCGAAACACAATGATAAACAAGAATATAGTTGAATTAAAGAAAGTAGAGAATAGTCCTATATTAAACATAAGCTAACACATAAATTCTATCTACATATAAGCAAGTGATGTCATCTAACATGAGAATACTATGTTTTTTATTTGAAAGTTAAAAAAAGAAACTAGATAGAAAATACTTGGTATAGGAACTAGTCAATATGAACACTCTAAAGAAGGTTGTAGTGAAGACAACAATGCAAATTTCTAGAAATGAAAACACTCTTAATATCATCCAATCACAATAGTGTCTAAAATGGGGAAAAATATTAGCATGGGAAAAAAGCTCTAGATACCTACAAAATTATAGGAAAATAAGTGACAATACTAGGAATAATGTAGGAAAATAATAGAATAGGCATAAATGATAGAAGAGTTTTTTTTCATGTTCATCAAAATGTAATATAAAATTTAATCTACTATAAAGGTAGATTAAATGTTATTGCCAATCTAATTATTTTTGGTTTTAATGGTATTTTTGAAATTATTGTAAATAGGAGATTGTACCTTTTTTAAGTGGTACAACATATATGAGTTACAAACAATAATTCAATGAATAACACATTATAATAATATTGTAATAAAGAGAGTTTGTGTTGTCCAAAAAGTTTTGAAATTTTTTGTTGATGTTATTGAGTAGCTTAGATGAAATCATAGATGGTGGAAGCTAATGTGGTTGTGTTGTAGTCTAGAAATTGCACTAGCATATAGAATTGTTAGATGATCTGAATATGTCTGTTGAGACCTACACAAGGGAAAAAGGGATTTGCAATATATTTTTCAATTCAATAGAATAGTTATAAAAGTTATTTAATAGATATAAAAATAAATACTAAATAATTTAAATGATAAGAAAAGAAGAAAGAGGGAGTATAACTACTAACTATGATGTCAATTCCAGAAGATGGATGTTGATATATGTAAATAAAAATATAGATATAAGTATTAATACATGTACAAAATTATGAGTACGATGAGAATGAAATGAATACAAAGAGAACTAAAATCACAAGGATTGACAAGATCACAAAATGCCAAGAATATGGCATAGAGGAGGGCATGGAGAAAGAAGGCTAGCTTCTACTATGAAAGCACAAGACTAAATCACCTTATTTTGTGAGGGGGGATAAGAGGAAGGAATGATCTACCAAATATTAAATAGAGTGTGTCTCTTGACAATGGTGAACTCCTCCAAGAATGATGCAGCTGATGAAAATGGAAGACTTGTAGTTCTTGTAAGAAGATAGAATAAATGAAATTTAGCAATAATGCTTACAATGTGAAGACATTATAGGAAATTATGTAGAACACTCAAGAGAATAAAAAATATTATAGATTTTACAAAAGAGAATGCAAATTATGAGAATATTGTTGGAAGTTACTTGAAGATTAAAACTTTGTATCAAAAAACAATCGTGGAAGAATTTGAGAACCGAAATTCATTGCCACTTGCATGACAAGGTTGCTAAATATAGAAAGGGAATCCTAAAGGCGACTGTTGGAAATGCATAGGATTAGACTTGTCATCAATTACAAACAAGAAGCATAAAAAATGCCTCTATCATGAGCACCAAATAGAGTTCATACGACTACATGGTTAGTGGATGCTAGTGCACCCACACATTTACATCAATGCTCTAACATTAATATCCATAAGGAACATCATATAAAAACACTAAAAAATGGATGGAGGACATGGCGACATAACAATTTGGATATTTTAATTAAAAAAAAACTACAAAAATAGTCTAAAACATGTCTTTAAATGATTGACAAAATGTGCTCTAAAATATGTACAATTCATAATGTCAAAAGTACGATATTATTTTTTTACATTATTGTGGGGATTGATAGTATTTAAAAGAATTTAAAGAGTTTTCATTTCATCACAAATAAATTAGTTCTTTGAAATCAACCCCCTAAAAATGAATAAATATTGACTTGACAATAGGGAAGGGCTCTAGAATATGATTTTGTTACCATTTTTAGTGCACCAAATCCAAATGTGTCACTATTAAATTGCTCCTTTAATGATTTAGAATGAAATAATTTTGAATGATTCTTGGGTGGTGAGAATTAATGCATTGAACGTCTTTAAATGCTAGCACATAGCATCAAATTGTGTCAGGCCTATGTTTAGTTGGCTTAGGGTGAGAAAAAAGGGGTCAATTGACTAAATTTGAATTTTTAAATTTGTAAGGAAAAGGGAAAAGTCTATGACAATGAGGTTACCATCACAACCATAGAAATTTCCCAATGTAGGAAAATGATCATATCTATGTGGCTAACAAATTCATGAGAGTAGGTGTATATATAAGTGTGATAAATGGGTTGATAAAGTGAGTGTATAGAAACATGTGTATGTAAGGATAAGTAAGGGCTTAATGTATAAGGATACATCAATTTATAAGTGTAATAACCACCCCATATTTACTACTATTTTTAATTCATAAGTACTAGCTTAAGCAATCACACATCTTCCATCTAATTTAGAAGTTTGACTTCATAAATTTTCCATCCATAGTCATGGAACAAATTTGTTAGTTCCCCAAATCACTATTCCACAATCCTAGAACTCTTCTCACCTTCAAGGTTAGGGATTTCTCATCATGAAAGTAAAATGAGGGGTTCATCAATAAACTTAGGAGGGTTAAAGGCCTATTAACGAGAGTTGGTAATCTCTCCTACACTTTTAGCTCAACTTAGACTTGGGAGGGTATTCCTCGAAGTACTTTTAATAGGGTTTTAAACCAATTAAAATGTAGCATGATTGCAACAATAAAAAACTATAGACAATGTGCATGACCCATATATTTGTCGCTAGGCCAAGATAAACTAACTACATCAAACCTCTTATATAGTTGATAAAACACTTTGGACATGGAGCTATAGATAAAATAAATATTATAATCCTCTTAGATTATTTCATTCAATATTTTATATGTGCAACAACAAGGTGTAGACATGCATGGCATAATTATTTGAGGACTTAACTATTTAGGTTTTCTTGAGATTGTTCCTTGGTTTGTAATATTGAATCATGAACATGTATGAGTTGCTAGTCTACTCCTAATCTATTATGATAGAGGGATTATTTATATAAAAAATGATTGATCCATCACCAATATGGACCAATGCCTTATGCATTGGGAAAATAATCATGAACATCCAAAATATGTCAATAAAACCAAATATGTATTTACATACACATCAAATATTATATCCTACATAATGGACATACTTAGTAATTCATCTCAAAACTACAATAACCCATATGAAACAAAGTAATGGCCATTACACAACATTTTTGATGCATTAAATGTTGTCACACACACATCAAAGCTTCACTTCATTTGTACCAACAAATGTGCTAAGAGGAAATACATAATTGTGATTATAATATTCCCTAAATCATTTCAAATTATGATGTGTACATACTATTACATGCAAATGTGATTTATAAATCCTTCCTATGATTTACAAGATGTATTCTAGTATTTTCAACTTAGGTTGACAATGTTTGATGCTCTAGAACTAGCTTGAGACACTTGTAGACCAAAAAATTGGCTCAACAACCAATATAGAGAATGAATAAAAAAAATTGTACTTATAACACCTCCAACAAAGCCTACCCATAAATAAACATGAGAAACATAAGGAAACCAAGGTGGTTGGAGAATATAAATGTAATCATTATTCAATCTTGAGATCCATCACCACATATGAATATCACCTAGAAATGAAGGGCTCAAATTGTGAAAGGATAATTTGGTGCATGAAGGCCATCAATTACATTCATGGTGTCGAAAGGGTGGGTGAGGTAGACTAGAGGCAGGTCATGGAAAATATTTTGATATTTCCTTTCCCATCCTTTATTGCTATTTATAATTCATTATATTTTCCATTTTACTTGTTATGTCAATATTTTTGGCCTTTTGTGAACCATGTTGTCCTTTTGTCAAGTTCACAAACCCACAAACTTGTTGACATTTAAAACTTGGCAACTTCTCCCCCTTCTCTCTCTTTAGTTCTTTCCCCTTCTTGTTGACCTGTCACACTTTTGACAAAATGAAGAACTCATGAACCTATGTTGTACTTCCAATAAATTTATGAACTTGTGAACTTGTGAACTTGTCAACATTTGAAACCTTGTCATCTTTTCAAAGATTTTACAAACTTACAAACTTCCTAGCAATTTGAACTTGAGAAATTATGCTTTTTCTTAATTTCTTTTACTTGTGAAATAAATAAGGGGGATGAGGCAAGGACTTACATGGATTTTGTGGCACTAAATATGGCCATTAATGCTAATAATGGAGAAATATGGGAGTGGTTGGAGTGAGAAAGAGGTATTCTAGAAGGATTATAAAAATATAATTAGGGACCAAACATGGGGATGAGAAGCATGATTTTGAGCCAAGACCAACTATGGGGAATGGATGGGGTGAAGGCGGATTGAAAGTTAAGTTGACTTCCATGTGAGAAGAAATGAGTGGGGAAATATAAGGAAATTACTCCAAAAGAATAGTGTGTAAGTGGATGTAGGATGGGGATGTTAGAATGAGGTTCACATGTCTTGATCTAGAAGGGAATCCTCTAAGGAAGACTAGGGAATAAGTTGTAGGAAAGTCTAGTGAGACTAGACATGGGATATGGATGTGGGAAAAATTTCCACAACCACATGAAATGTCTGCAAGGGTGAAGGGAATGAAGGACTATGGACTTGTGAGGATTTAGAGAAGGGAAGGAGCCAAGTTCAAGATGAGGAATGGGGATGGGATAATATTTTGAAAAGCGACCAAATTTCACAAAGGTGAAAATATAAGTATGAAGAGAAAAGATGCGGAAGTGAATATTAGGACTAGATATGAGAGAAATATTTGGGTCCACTTCAAATTCCCACAAAGGGAGAAAAATGGATGAAAGTGAAGAGATAGATGGATTTGAAAGATTATGTGGACCTTTCATCCAAAAATGGATTGTAGATCTAGATATCTAGCTAGGGGAAAGAATATCTAATTCCACATCCAAAGTCCACAACATAGTGAAAGTGATAGAATACAACTAAAAGACTCCAGAACTTAGAATTTTCTTAGATTTTGTGATCACTATCAACCTTATTACTGTAGGGAAACCATAAATAACAGGTGTAGGACCTATTCCATAATGTATTATCTAAGTCCACATCAACAAGGGGTGAAACTATAAAAAACTAGGTTAGCAATGAAAGAATTGGAACTCATAGAAGAAAGTAAACTTCCATCGCCATGGATGAATTATTATCACACATGTTGATCTCCTTAACTAAAGTGGATGGAAAAAGTAAAATATCTCCAACACATGGAAAATATTAGTGTTCCTACTTACATTGATGATCTACACAAACAAGATCTTCCTCCTTCAAATTAAACTAAAAAAATTGAAGCCCTAACACACCATCAATTTGGGACACAACATGCTAACCTTCAAATTGACATATGTGTTGTTTCTCAACATCTTCATCAATTCTATGTTTAATTGACACAAAAGACTCCAATTTAGGAATACAAGTTTCATCCACGACAATAGAAACTAGAGCTTAAAAATGAAAGCCTCGTAATCAACAATATCTTCATTAAAATTTTGGACAATAGCTAATACATATGTCACTTTGCATGTGATGTTGCAATCTTCATCAACACAAAAGTCAATAGCATGAGACACTTTATATGAAGAATCAAGTTTCTCAAGCTTCCTCTATGTTTCAAACGCACTTTGGCAATATTTTGTGTTGTGTACTACTGAAATCAAACTTATATGACACATGTTTTCTTCTTCCCCAATTATCACAACATTTTCATATGACCCAATTTTAGCACAATTTTCATGAGGAACACAAGTATTGTACCAAATAAATAGGAGCTCATATGTTTCCATATGATCACCATCTTCACAATCATTGAGGACAAGGTCTTCACACTAAAAATCACTAACTACACCATTTTTTCAACAATTTTATAAGCAAATGCAACCAAATATAGGTCATTCTCATGCAAAAAATATTATTAACTTTAATATAAACAATAGGGACAAATGAGGGAAATACATCAAATAATAAACTAGTTTCTTATTTATTTTTTATGTCACAAACATGCATGTATGTACTCTATGCAATAAGCTTCAATAGTTGATACATTTGACCATTCACTTGTGCACACATCTTCCTCTTTATCCATCTCACTACCATAAACAACAAGGTCATCTACCTCATTACAAACAACATTTGAGGACATAATATTTATAATATACTCATTCCTCACTCCTTCAATAGAATCAAGGCATGCATAAGCTTGTTGTATATTTATAATCTTGAAATATTTCCACATTTAACTCAAATCAATGTCATATGCTTCAAAAAACATGTCAATGCAAGTAAGTGTTAAATCTAAAAGCTCTTAGCCATGAATAATCATACACCACCATGTAGGACATGAAATTTAGGTTTTATAAATTATTGTGTTTCTTTACTCTAAAAGAAAGTATATTTCAAAAAGTTGAAAGAAAAAAATATATCTTTTATAACCAATTGTAGACTTAAGGTGTGTTCTTGAAACACTAATAGCAAACAAAGTGCAACAATAATAAAATGTTATTTTCGATAGTAGAGTTTCCACGTATTTCATAAAAGAGGAAATCCTTGAAGTACACTTAACCGATTAAACTCATCAATAGAGTCTTCAATTTAATCTCATCCTAATTAAAATTGTTTATCCTCAATGTCACTTTGTTGGCATAAGTTGGAAGGCTATTAACCTATCCAAGTTGGTTGTTTCATTGATGACTATGTCACAAGGTTTTTTAAAATAAATTTCAAATTAACATATCATTGGAAATGACACCATTATATTGGTTACTAAAACCACTAATCCATAACTCTAAAACTCTTCTCACCTTTAGGTCCAAGGATTTTTCGTCGAGAAGGAAAAATGGGGTTTCATCAATAGATTGATGATGGTTAAAGGCCAACTGACAAGCATGTGTAATCTCTCTTGCACTTTGGGCTTTGCTTATACCTAAAAGGATATTCCCATAGGTATTCTTAATATGATTTTAAACTAATTAAAATGTAGCATGATTGCAATAATCAATAACTATACCCAATGTTACTTGACCCCTATATTTGTCACTAGGTCAAGACAAAATAGATGCATAAAACCTTGTAATTGCACATATAAATGATATCAATATTATAATCCCCTTAGATGAGTTTATTTATTATTTTATACAGAACAACAATGTGAAAACATACAAGACACTATTCTCTAATGATTTATCCAATTAGGTTTGCAATATTAAATTATGAACATCATGTATGTATTCCTAATATACTCCTTTAATCTACCAAGACAAATGGATTATTTAAATAAAAATTAATTGATACATTTCCAATGTGGACTAATGCCTACTCTATTGGGCACCAAAATCATGAATAGTATTTGAAGTAGGAGATACATCCAACAAAAAACTAGTATAACTAGAGATGTGTTTACATACAAATCAAGGATTACATCCTACACATTGTAAATACTTAGTAACTAATATGCAACAAGGGAGTGGCTATTACAAAAAAAATTTAATGCATTAGATGTTGTCACACATACATGAAGCCCTCATTAAATTCATTCCAACAAATGTAGTAAGAGGAAATACATAACTGTGATTACAATATTCTCTTGAATTATTATAGGTTACCATGGAGACATACCATTATATGCAAATGTGTTTGACAAACCCATCCTAAAAGTTACAAGGTGTATTTCAACATTCACAACTCAAAACATTAATTTTTGATGCCCTATAACCAACTCGAGGCACTTGCAAACCAAAAAATTGGCTCAACGACCAATAAAGAGAATAAATTAAAAACTTGTATTTATAACAGCCTTAGCAAAGCTTTCCCCAAATGGGCCACAATAATGGTTGGAGAATAAATGCAACAACTATTTGATCTTGAAATACATGACCATGAATGAATCTAACCTAGAAATGGAGGCTCAATTTGTGTAAGCGAAATCTAGTAGATGAAAGCCATCAACTAGATTCATGGTGTGTAGAGAGTGGCTAAGGTGTATTGGAGGTGTACCATGTAAAAAATTATAATATTTCATCTCTCACGCTTACTAAAATTTAAAATTTATTATATTTTCCCTTTTACTTATTGTGTAAAATTTTCTAGCCTTCCATGAACCATGTCACACTTTCAACAAATTCACAAGCATGTGAACTTGTCAATATTCAAAACTTGGCCACTTTTATCTATTCTTTATCTTCACTTCTTTCTCCTTCTCTTTGGCCTACCACACTTGAAAAAATGAATAACTCATGAACCTATGTTACACTTTTGGTAAGTTCTTGAATTTGCAAACTTGTTGACAATTGGAGCCTTGTTAACTTTTTAAGGAGTTTACAAACACAAAATTCCCAAGAAATTGAACTCAAGCACTCATATTTTTCCTTATCCATTTTTAATTTTGAAACAAATGAGGGGGACAATGAAAAGAATTAGATGAATTTCATAGTGTCACATATTGTGATTAATGGATATCCTGGAGCAATTTGAGAGTGGCTAGAGCAAGCTAGAGGCGTTATGGAAGGATTGAAATTTTTTTATTAGGGACAAAACATGAGAATGAGAAGTAGAATTTTATGCCAAAACTAGATGTGAGGAGTGGATGGGGTGAAGGCAGTTTGAAAGCTAGGTCAACTATCATGTGAGAAGAAATGAGTGGGAGAGGCTAAGGGAGGTCATTGTGAGAAAAGAGTGAGGAAGTGGATACAAGATGGGGATGTTGGAATGGGGTTCACATGTACTAATGCAGAAGGGAACCTGCAAGAAAGATTAGGGAAGAAGTTGCAAAAAAGTACAATGGGATTGGACATGGGATGTGGATGCAAGAAATATCAACATTTGCATCAAAATTCTACAAGAGTGGGGGGAATGAAGGAGTATGGAATTGCAAGGATTTAGAATAGGGAAGGACCTATGGTTGAGATAAGGAATGAGGATGGGATAATATCTTGACATGCCACCAAATTTTGTAAAGGTGGAAATCAGAGAAATAAAAGAAAAATGCATAAGTTGATATTCGGATTGAATATGGGAGAAATATCTAGGTCCACTTTGAATTCCTACAAAGGGAGAAAAATAAAGGATAATGAAGAGATGGATAGATCCAAAAGAATATGTGGAGATTTCATGTAAGATTGGACACTAGATATAGATATCAAGTTAGGCAAGAGAATATTCGATTTCATACCCAAAGTATACAACATAGTGAAAGTTATAAAATATGATAAAAACACTCTTGAAATCAATATTTTTTTAGATTTTTTGACTACAAACACATGACATGAGGATGAGAG
Source organism: Sequoia sempervirens (assembly GCA_007258455.2). Classification (NCBI taxonomy): domain Eukaryota; kingdom Viridiplantae; phylum Streptophyta; class Pinopsida; order Cupressales; family Cupressaceae; genus Sequoia; species Sequoia sempervirens. Next base: position 657,921,550 of record VDFB02000003.1, on the reverse strand, counting down.
ATAGAAAAAGATAAAACTTAGGAAATTTTGATAAATGGAGACCCATACAAATATTTCTTAGATTGGATATATGTGGACAAGAAAGAGGCCTAAGTACACAAAGGAGAAGGACATGGGAAAAAATTGTAGATTTTACACCTACAAATCTAAGCTCCAAAAAAATATATGCCACCACTCATACTTACACTAGAACATGGTAAGATCCCCATGTCAAGGCCATCCCTTAACCTAGACCTAAACCTCAAGAGTTTATTTGTAATGTCCCTTTCTACATATCCATTTTGGGAATTAGAGGCTTTACACCCTCACTCTAGGATGAGATCTTTGACTTTGGTATTAAACCACAACTATTTATTGAGATTAAATTTCAACTTAATTCAATCATAATAGAATGATATCAAACACATTTCAATCAAGTGTTGGTTCCATGCCAACATTAGTGTACAAACACTCACCAAACCACTCAAGGACCATATCATTCCAAAATCATGTTCTCACAATGATTGGATTGAGGATACGTCATCCATACACAATATGGCTAGCTCTCTCTCATGTCACATATACATAGGTGATTAGATATTATATACCTCATAGGTACATATGGAGGTTAGCTCAATTATATGTCACCTATACACAAGGTGACTAGCTCATAGCCATATCACAAATAAATATGGTGACTAACTTTGGAATACATCACATATACATATTATGAATAGTTCACACTTACATCACATTTAGACAATGTGATAACTCATTCTTGCATTGCATATATACACAATATGACTAACTCAAGCACCCAATGTATATACACAATGTGAATAACTTAACCTCCTCAAAAGTACACATTGTGATCAACTAACAAAAAAGTACTTGCAACCTTATTGCAAGCATCTTTTCCTTCTCCTATTTCACTAACACATTAGCCCTTAATTACATTCCTTTTGGATAAGGAAATTTGATGTATCCCATACTATACCATGGGTTTCATCTTTTTTCCAATCCATTGCCATCTATGATGACAAGAAAGCATTCCATACTACTTGTTATAATCACTTACAAGGGCATAAGTATAACAATATGTATGATATTTGAGGTCATTTTTATACAAGTATATTGTGATTAACTCACACATACATAGTGACCAACTACCAATTAGAAGTGGATGTGATACTACTGCATACATCTTCCCATCACTTAGTTCACTAACACTTACCCTTTAAGTGTATCCTAACCAAAAAATGTTATGCATCACATAATACACCATGGGTCCCATCCTTTTTCCCAATCTATTGCCACTTATGATGACAATCTAAAGCATCCCATGTACTACTTATTATTATCATTGAGTAAAGTGTAAGTGTAACAATAAAATATCACAAAAGGCCATTAATAAGATTTTCATAGCTCACTAAACTTTTGAGTTGGTGGATCCTAATATTTATTGCCTCCATGCCATGGAAAAATTTAATCCAACTTAGTATAAGGTAGCTCCTAAAATCTATCGAATGCATGGTAATGATGAAAGTAGGCTAATCACTATCATACCATGGGTAGCTCCTAGCACCCATCACCTTTATGCTAGTAACAATAGCCACTTAGACCCTAAGATATGGTAGTTAACTCCAAAAATCCATCACCTACATAGTACTAGTGATAGTCGGCTAGACTACCTTTACATTATATCATGGATAGCTCTTAGCAAATTTCACCTTTATGTTAGTGGTGAGAGACAACTAATCTTTAAGATGTGGTGGTTTGCACTTGACATTTGTCATCTACAAGATATTGGTGACAGTTAGCTATTCACACCTATACCAAAAAAATTTCTAACATGTGGGGTTCATCTTATAGCCAAGTAAACATAATCCCCATATTACAAGAGTTCACAAAAACCAATTAATTTGACTTGGATATAATGTCAAATAAAGTGATCCATAAACCTATACATTGGGTCTTATAAGTCTTGAGATTAAATTACTAACACATAAGTAACACATTGAACCCATTTTTTGAGGTGGTTGCTTCAGAATCACAAGCTCGTGAGGTTTCCCATTTGGATGTTTCAAGTGGTGGGGTTGTTGAAGTTGAACATCATGTTGAAACCCCAAAAGATTGTGAGTTTGGGGCTATGAATGCCACTCCTGGTGGCTACTCTTCGGCTATCATTTCTAGTGGTTCCTCTATTTTTCCTTTGCCTTCACTAAACATTAATGATGAAATCCTCGAAACGGTGACTGCAGGCATTCATCTTCAAGAAAATTGTGTGTTGGCTTGGCAAAGTAAGGCAGCACAAGTGGAAGAAGGCTGGACTACTGTTAAGGGCAAGAAAGCAAATTTCTCTAGGTCTTCTTTTGATATGATTCTTCATTCCCACAAGAGTAGTTCTAAATGTAAATTTTGACGGGTCTTTGTTGGGGTCTGGTGTTTGGTTGGCTGTCAGTTATTCTTTCTGCAGCCCTGTTTTTGACTGTAAAGGGTTTCGGGTCCCTTTAAAACCCATTTTTTCCTCTATCAAAAACACATTGAACCCACATGAGTTGACTTCTACTCAACACATATTCATAAACCATTCACTTCATCCAATTGCTATTTGAAAATACATTTTTTATTAGACATAAATTAACTCTTAATAGTAATATTAAAAAATGTCTTACTTCTAAGTATATAACATTTTTGTCTATCATAAGGCTTATCATACATTTATCCATCAAATAGATATAAAGGAAAAATATCCAAACATATTCAATAATACTTACTGTTAATTGCCCACAATTGGTAAAGGTTGTCATAAGTAATTCTATACTAAAGTCAACACGAAAAATTACACATATTTAGAGCAATTAGACCAACCACACTTAATAAGAGTTGTTCACATGATGCAATCATAATGGATTAAATCAACACTATCATTAAATACATGTTGACAAGTTTCCCTAACTTATCCATAGCCATGTCATGGTCAAGTTTAGGGTTTGTGTACAAAATGGAAAATCAAAAAATGGGAAAAACCACTTTTTAGTTCGTTATACATATGATATGAGCATTTTATAATGCACCCACATTTTTCTTTCCATAAAAGCAAAAAAAATTGTTTTTAGAGTATTATTTAATTTTTACATAATGCAAGTGCATTGTAACACAAGCACATTGTAATGTGCTTGCATTGTAAATTGCCTTGGAAACCACCAACCCAAAGTGTTGGACTTGCATGTCAACATCCAAAGGCATGTTTTCTACAAAATATAGAAAAACAACTAAATGTTGAGTGTGCTCTCTATCAAGTTTGCACACTTTTTATGGTGATCTAAAAAAGTGCCATAATAACATCAAGCTCTCTCTTATCTTTCTAGTCATGTAAAAAAAAATTACATTTCAAATACGTCAACATTAGCAAGGTAAAGACCTCTAGGATTCCCAATCTTGATAGTTAATTTCCCTAAAAAAGCCAAGGTCTAGCTTAACAAAGAAGATCATGAATATGATAGAAAACTCAACTATATGATTTTACTCAAATGTATCAGCTCATTGTGCTAAGATGGCACATTACTGAGAACGAGGTTTCTAAACTACATCTACATACAAGGGTCCCAAAAATTTATGCTTAATAAATCCATACCCATAGATTTATGCTTAATAACTTACTCAACACAAAACACATCCACTCATAATAGATCACAAGATAACAATGATTAGAATATCATCACAAAATAACAATTATGCAAAAGCCTCAATAGGATTCCAAATAATGTCTTACTATAATATGATTCAATGATATCAAGTATCACAATCATATTATATAATGACATCCTAACACTAGATGCATTAACAAGAAAAGAATCTACACAACAAACCCTCCCTAAATCACAACAATATATCCATCCCCCTAGGTTCTCAACCTACCATGAATAGTCAATTGTAGCAGAATATTTACATCATAAGTTATACTTCACAAGATCATCTGTAATTTTTCTCATGCAGGTCGTCTCATATGCCAAACGATTTCATAAATCTACTAACCTGCATAACAAATAATTTCCTACTTATGATTACCTGCATTCACAGGCAGACTGATGTTTGTATAGTGCTATCAGCGAAAGGATCTTCACCTTCATTTCATGGGCAAGCGATCGTAAACCCACTTGCTTTTTCAGGCTTCCATGTGACATCCTACAAGTTCCATTGGATTTCTGAATTGAGCAGAAGTGATCAAATTTATTCTGTTAATATTCTGTGAAGGAGGATTTGGAAGATGCAAATGAACAAGATTAAAAGATTATAAACTCTTTGATAATAAATATCCATGTTACATTCAAATCTGTGTGTCTTATTATGTGTCATTGCTCTGCTATGCCAACACTACTTAGCCACTTGCAACCATGGAAATGAATCGACATTAATCATTCTAACATGCTTCTATTAGAAATTTGGCATCACCCAACAAGAGTCTTTTGACTGCACAAATCTCTTATAAATAAAAGTAAAAATCATATGAATATTTCTTGGATGAACTGAAAAAATTTGTTTCGCCAACATTCATCATAATCCCAGAATTTACCTCCTTCATAAATTTTGTCGAACTGTTCCATGAAATCATCTATATCTTTTCTGGTCAAAACCAGTAATTTTACCTCCTGTTTCATTTTATTTACTGTACTTACCAAATTTTCTCGATAATCTGCGTTGTCATCTATCCAGGAACAACCATAGAGCTGTATGTCTGTGAGTCCATTCAGATTTTCGAGACCCTGTGGCAGCATCTGCATTGCATCACACCTCATGATTGTTAATGTTGTAAGATGAGGCATTGCTCCTTCCTCTAATACACATAGCTCCTCTGCCTCATTCAGCCAAACCAAAGAAAGCATCTCCAGTGCAGGAAAGGCTTCTGCCTTGCCAAATTCTTGCGGGAATTTCTTCAGTCTGCCACAGTCAATAATTTCCAACCGCCTGAGACTAGAAAGTTTGTGCAATTCAGGGAGCTCTTTCAAATTGTCACATTTTACCAATCTAAGATGAGTCAAGCGTTGGAGTCGACATAAGGAATTGTCCATTCTGACCAGGTGAAAGCACCTTAACTCAAGTTTCTTCAAGTCTGCCATTAAATTCATATCTGGAGGCAGATTAGGCATGTTTGTGAGATTGAGCAGCAATGTTTTCATTTCTGCCATCTGCCCCAGCGTTCCCACTGGCACCGGCTCTCCATTGTTCTGAAGTTGAAGGCATTTCAATTGTGTTAAACTGTGCAAATCTTTAATGCAAGATTCTCTTCTTCTACCCTTTGTCCCTCCGCTTTTTGGAGCCCACAAGTTTGGAGATTCGTGCATCTTCAAATAGTGCAAAGACGTAAGCTGTGAAATGGCCTAAGGCATAGAAGACAGACTCACGCAGAATCTGATATCCAGATACTTCAACGAGGTCAATCTATGGAGCTCAACTGGCAACTCTCCGAGCTTAGTGCAAGCAAGATCAAGTATCTCAAGGTTTTTAAGGGAAACAATAGAGCTGGGCAATCTTTCGATGGGCACATACCATAACCTCAAGCAAACCAAATTTTGAAGGTGTCCCATGCTCTGTGGCAAAGTTTTGAGGGAAGTACCAGTCAAGTCAAGGACTCGAAGAGACTTAAAACTCTGTAAAGCGGCTCCTGGGAGCTGTGTCAGGTTTCGATTGAAAGAAATGAGCAACGAACGGATATCCGGACCTCTGAATTCCCCAGGAATCGTACTGAAAGTGTTGGACATAAAGGAGACCAGCGTGCGTCCCACACATTGGTCGACTGGAAAGATTTTATTGTCTCTGCCTGCACGAAACAAGCAATTCTCCTCCCTTTCAGCGATTTGTTGTGCTAAATCATGCAACACATCATGCATGGAACAGTAGACCACATTCCCATCCAAATCCCTGAGCCTTGCCTCTATCAGACAACGATCCACAAGTAAGTTCACATACGCCTGCCCAACTTGGAAGAGATCGTAGCTGCCACGATGCTGATCCCCTGCTTCAAGCAGTCCTTCCCCGATTCACAAATGAATGAGGTTCTCTACAATCATAACCTGGTTTTCCCTGAAGGCACCCATATACAGGAAGCATATCTGGAGAGCAACATCATACCTACCCAACGCATCATAGCTTAGCCTTAAATTGTCATAGAGTGCCTTTTCAATTTGCGGATCCTTCAATTTGTCGGAATTCTTCAGCCTCTCTACTGTCAGCTCCCATTCCGTTAGATCTGTGACCCCTGCCATTGCCGCCGCCACTACTTTGATTGCCAGGGGAAGCCCACCGCACTCGGCGCAAACATTTTTTGCTGCTTGCTCAACGTTGAGAGGAGGATTTCCAGAATTGTGTAAAAAGGCATGAGAGCAAAACAAGCCCCAACTGTCGTTTTGAAGCAAAAATTCCATGGCAATGGTTGAGGAGGCTGGGACTCCTATTTCTAATAGCCGTCTGGTGTCTCTGGAGCTGACAACAATCTTGGAATTGTTGTTGTGAGCCTGAGGTACACCCAGCGATTCGAGCAGCTTCGCACTTCCTTCCCACACATCGTCCAAAAACAATGCAAATTTTCTATCTGTGAGTTTGTCGTGCACCCATGTCTTGGTATGCTCCTCTTTCTCTTCAAAAGCTGTGCCTGTCTGCAGGGCTATTTGAGTAGCAAGCTCAGATCTGAGAGTGGTGATGGAGGGATTCTGAGACGCCGTGAGCCAAGCGAGTATGCCATCCTGGAAATGATTTTGTACCTCCTTGCTGTTGTATACTGTCTTGAGAAGTAGCGTCTTGCCAGAACCTCCCATGCCCACAACGCCAATAGAGCACGAAGGGCTATTTCCTTCATCATTCACCAATAATTTGACCAGACTAACAAAAGATTTCTCTTGCCCAACAATAAGAGGCTCCTGAATCAACTTATAAGATGGATATGCGGGGCTATTATTTGGTAGGTTAGCTGAAACCGAACGAATCTCATTATTTCTCCCTTGAAATCCATTATGCAACATGAGCTGTTGACAAAGCTGATTTGTGATGCCAATCAAGGCAGCCCTGTCAAGATGCTCTCTGATGCGTGTCATGACGCCTGCGATTCTTGTGCTTGTCTTAAAACGAGAAATCGCATTACACTGTGGGATTGTGCACCGCTCCGCCATTTCTCCGGCTTCCTGCAGGAGCAGATTCAAACGCTTAAGCCAGTCGTTTACAGCGGAAGGCAGGGGATTGCCATCAAACTCATTCATTAGTCTACTGTTGATAGCCAAACGATAGTACTGCATCGCTTTGTTAATGGGCATAATATCTATGACCAAATCATTTAGGGAAGCTAACTCTTTCCTGCACCGAACCGCCTTAGTGATTTTCTGAATAATTTGTTTTGCTAAAATGTCGATGCCTACACCAACCAGACCAGATATTACTATTGCGTCGGCCATCATATACAGATACTTTGGACACAAAGCTATTGCAATTTAAGGTACTTAATTTATTTCGCAAGCTGTAGAAACATAGATCTAGTTACACAGTAGTAACATATTCAGCATCTCTAATCGATAAGAATTATTAACCAAAAAAACAAAAATACAGATGCTTTGACCACTCAATTATTGGAAACAAACCTACTGGGAAAATAATACAGATGACTCATCTAAAATTGTATTAATAATGAGTTCTATTGGAAAAGGAATTGTGATAAGATGAGCTATCTAAACAAGTCAAAACTCAAAATGTGTTGTTTAAGCCTAACTAACCTCTTTGAATAAGAGACCAAAATTAAAGAATATTTATTTATTCAAATTATATTAAATATATTTATTTATTAAAATTATATTAAATAATAATTTAAGTATTAAGTAATTGAAATTATTTTAATAAAAATAAAGATTAAATTATATTTATTTTAATTATAAAATTCATATCTTACATAAAATTTTCTAATAAAAAAATATATAAACTTTAAATATTAATTTGTTATCTTCCTAATAATTAAATTTCATAATTTCAAAAATAAAAATAAAGAGAGAATTCTAGAAGCTCTAAACATTGACATGTTATCCTTTCGTTGAACAAAGACAAATAAATGGCATGATTTTAAAAGAAAATTAGTAAGGAAGAATCTTTCAAAACTTTGAACATTGACTTGTTATTCTCTTAATTAAGCTAAGCTAATTGAACTTCATAATTTTCAAAAGAAAGAATCTTCTTAGAAATTTTAAACATTGACTTGCTAATCTATTATTTAGATTAAGGAAATTTTAATTTTAGAAATGTGTTTTCATTATAGCTTATGTTTGATTTATATAATTTCTTATAAAACAAGTGTCATGTAGTGACTATCCTTGTTATTAGAATATGTTTCAAATTAGAGTTATTAATAAATGTTATATAGCAATTAGTCTCACTTGTTGCAATAATTAGCAAAAAAGAAAAGAAAAAACAATTATTTTACCTTTAATTACATATAGGAAGTAACAAAAAAACTTTTTAAAAGTAGTTTAATTTCATATTAAATGACTAAAAAGACACCTTACAAACAACATTTATAAAGAGTGAGAAGGTTAGTGCTTTTGCTTGGGTGGCAATTCAAAAAAGAATCATCACTGGGGATCGACTTAGGAAGTTGGGGGTGGTAGGCACAAATAGATGTATTTTATGCAAAGTCGATGAAGAGTATGCCAACCATCTCTTGTTGGATTATCAATTTGTCAAGGAATGTTTGTATTTCGTGTTGAACAAATTAAGTTGGCCTAGCCCCCTCCCAAATGAAGTCATTAATCTCTTTAACGCCTGAACACATTTGTATAAGAGATCAATTTTTGTAGGTATTTGGATTGTTACCCCATCCATAGTCATTTGGAAAACTTGGAAACAGAGGAATCATAAAATCTTCCAAGATAAATCTTTAAAGTTGGCTCTTTTTTTAGTAAACTTGAAGGAGCAATAGTGGAAGTGGTCAATAACATGGCAAGAAATCAATTCATGAATAACAAGGCTTTCTCTTCTTGGGATAACAGAATGTTGAAATCTTGGACATGGCTTGCAATCCCCCCCATTCATGGGGTTGGTTGAGTTAAGTCTATTGTCGTTTTAAGGGAAAATACAATTTGGCAGCCCTTGGAGGAAGGATGGATCATGTTGAATTTCAATGGTGCCTCTAGAAGAACCCTAGGCTATCGAGGGTTAGCTACATCTTTAGAAATCATAACAGTGAAGTGATCAAAGAATTGAGCATTCTATTGCCACCTAGGACAAACAATGAAGTAGAAATATTAGCCTTGGCATGGGCTAAATGAATGTGTGAGACTTGAGATAAAGAAAATCATGGTTGAAGGTGATTCTCTCCTTATAATAAACGCCATTCGTAAGAAAAAATGTGCAATTGGAAACTAAACAATTTGTTGATTGACTACATCAAGGTGCTAAAATATCTCAACGAGTTCACACACTAAGTGTTGACTCTTAGTGTGCCCCCCTCCTATCTGCAATCCCGTTTTCTTGTTTCCATTCTACTAACTGCCAAATGCACTGGCCATCCACCATGCATCATGCCATTAACCATTATATCATGGGTTCGTAGCATTTGCCAGTCTGTTGTAAGTACTGGTGTTTGTCAGACCTGAGGAATGTCAAGAGCTTTACCTCACCCTCCTCCCCCCCCCCAAGAATATAAGTTAATGTTTTTAACTTATATTGTTTTACTTGTTCTTTATTAGGCAGCTATATTTTTAATTGTATAATATAATATATTATATAGTTTTATATTATATTGCATATTATATAATGTTTTTTGTTGTATGTGTTAAATTGAAACTAAAATTGTTTTATTTAATATTTATTTTTACTAAGTATAGTACTTGTAATTAAAATTGTTTAAGTGGTTATTACTAAGTGTATTTATAAATCAATTATATGGCTTGTATTTTTTATGTAAAGTAAATATTTATATTTTATAAAATTTATATGCCTTATTTTAATAAAATAAAACTTTAAAAACAATTTTGAGTAATTTGATTAGTTAATGTGTTTTTTTTTTTTATTATCTTTATTAAATTGACAATTCATCTATAACCACCAAGTATTTAATCTTATTAAATATTAATTTTTTTAAAAACATTGCATCTCATATTTTACAATTATTTTTTATAATATGATGAACACAACACCAAATAAATTATCTAGGCCATCAAACCCCACTAACATATAGTAAAACCAATGCACTTAAAATTGTCTAATAAAAATAATGCAATACATATTTTAACCATAGAAAACATGATATTAATAATCTAATACTTAGTTGTTTTATACTTCTTTAAGTGTATTCTTATTAAAAGAAATAGGGTACTATTAAAAAAAGATAGAAATTTAGATTGAAATTTTAAAACTTTATATTTAATTATTAAAAAATTATAATATTTTTTTTTTAGTAAGTATTACCAACATATGGGTGGTAATTCCCATCAATCCTACTGTCCAGGTTAACATCCATTTGTCCGGCTTGCCATGTTGTCACCTCTATTCGTTTATCTCAAATGCCTGCCACCTTTCCTTCGGAGTTTGAGCCTGACACTTATTAGTGTACATTGGTTTAGATTACTTATGTGCTCGCACCAGGTTAGGCTTGTCGTGGAATTATTAACCATTACTTCATTCATGTGTTTTGGTACCATAAATTATCATAAAGAATTTCCCTTCGTTTTTGTATGATTTCACTCATAGGATGTTCTTTAAAGTATGGGTTAATGGAGGTCTGAATGAAAAATTTGGAAATTTTGTACACTATGGAGACTCCTATCTTGATGAAGAGTGATTGGAGTCAATTGTCATTCTTAGGGAAAATTACAAACCAGCGGCTTAAATTAGTGTTGAGTGAAAGGGGGTTGATGACAATGAAAGTCGTTTGACTCATTTTGGGTAAGAAGTTTCTCGTATCCGAGGAGCGACATCGAGTAAATATTGATATATCTGCTTGATTTGTAGCTTCTCTTCTTGACCTTAGGGTTCCCAAGGATATCATGGGGGAGTTGACCCGCAAGCTATTTTATCCTCATTTGCTTGGAGATATAGACATGTTCTCAACGCTACACAGCTTGGGGTCAGTATCCCACGTCCCTAAGATCTGCATTTACCAGTTGGTATTCCACCTTATTACTCTTTTCTATTGGATATCAGTGACACCGATCTTTTGGTGCATCATGGCCAAGTTTTGATTGCATATAAATTCTTGTGCAAATTATACCTGTAGACATCCAAATTTGGACACTTAATTTATCCAAATTTACCACTTTTCATCTAAACATCCTCTTATCCGAGTTAATTAAGTAATATTACTATTATTTAATTAATATCCTTAATTCTGTCAAATCCCTAAGGCATTTAATTAATAATTAAATACCTTACCTTAATCCTTAATTCCTCACATGTCATTTTCATCTAATCTTAATCCATCTCCTAATCTCTTCATTAAGGATGTGCACATGCCTAATCCTTGATTAGGATGTGTCACATCCTCCAACTTTTGCAAGTTGGCTTCTAATCCTCATTAACCCCTAATTATCCTCAATTACTAATTAGTTAAACCTAATTAGTACCTTGGTCAACTCTCCCCATCCCCAAGGAATTTTTAATTCCTTTTTATTCACCCTAGGTTCCCCTCTTCCCCATGTGAATTTTTAATTCACATTTTATTCCTCCTAGAATCCCCTTTTCCCATGCATCTTTTACAATCTTTGACTTGTCACATTAAGTCACATGTGACAAACTCCCACCCTTTTCGGAGACCCTCTCTTATCCACTAGATTCTCCCAAGCATGTGAATTTTTAATTCACATTTATTCCTCCAAGGAATCTTCTCGTCTCCCAATGTACTTGGAAGGTACTTGTCCTTCCTCCACATCATGTACCTCCCTTCCACATCATCTACACATCATCTCACCCTTAGCCCTCTCACATTCCACATGTGAAAATGTGAGGGCTTGTGAGTCTTCAACTCACCTTAGCCCTTCATCTTGACTTTGTTGGATAAATCCCAACCATTGAATTCTCTAGAGAATTCAAGTTTCTCTATAAATACCCCATCCTCTAAGGCATTTGGAGAGACTTAGCCATTTTGCAACTAAATGCTGCCATTTTGTGCACTCATTTAGCCATCAATCTCATCTATTTTCATTTGCATCCAAGCACATAGTTAAGCCTTGCATTTATCCATATCAAGAGCCATCAAGGAGCACACAAATCAAATCAAAATCAAGGGACAACCAAGGAATTTTAGCTGCAAAAATGAGGTATATTTGTTTAACATCATTTTACACTTTCCTCTTTGCTTTTACAAATTTCTTAGGCTAATCTTGAGGTGTTTCCTTATGTTTTCCATTGCATTTTAATTGCTTAGAAAGGGTTAGACATTTTGGTATCACATGCTTGGCACGCCCGGTGGGACCCGCAAGCGGGTCCCTCAATTTCATGTTTGTTGTTGTTGAGTTGTTTGCAGGAATACGTCGCAAAAGGGCGACTACGCCCTCCTGGTGACCGTAGAAGGGCGACTGCGCCCTCTGATTTTCTGCAGAAGTGCAATTGCGCCCTCCTGGTCACTGCAGAAGTGCAATTGCGCCCTCCTAGTCACTGCAAAAGTGCAATTGCGCCCTCCTGTTCACTGCAGAAGTGTAATTGCGCCCTCTTGCCACCGCAAAGCAACACATTTTGGAAGGTAAAACTATCATTTTAGCTTCATTTTTTGTTGTTTTCAGGTATTAACCCCCTACCACTGTTTCTTGCAAGGATATTGGTGTTTTTGCTAACTTTTTGCAACATATTCTTGTGAAATTGATGAAGAAAGCGGGATAAAACAACTAACAGTTGCTTGCAGGGCTATCTGTTTGCTCATATTTTTAAAACTATCCTTGTTGTTTTCGTTAATCTAAGAACATAGTCTAATTAGGGGGAGTAATACTCATTGCTTGTTGTGTATATCTTTTTCTGTTACCCAAAGGGAGCATTAGCTTGTTTTCGCTTTCCCCTTGCACTTCGTGTGAGCCTAGAGAGTAATTGGAAACGATTAGTGCTTTCTTTCTAGTGGGACCTGCTTGGGGATTTCATCACCCCAAGGGACGATTCCAACCACGCGTACTAGTAGGGTATATAAAGGGGGGAGAGCGAAAGTTGTACCCCAATCCAGTCACGTCGTAATTGGTGGAGCGTCGAAGCTAGGGTGATACCTAGATAGACGTGAAGAGTTGGTCTAAGCCCTTCAGTATCTCACTGGGGTTCCCGACTCACGCTTGCGACAGGCTGGTGTTAACGGTTGTGCCTCACGTACCGAGAGTATATCGAGGACTCCCTAGACACCTTGTACATCCTAGATTAAGACCTCGTTGGCCATACCCTTAACACTAATCATAGGATTTTATTTGCTTGAAAGTGTTTTCTTGTGAGAAACCAGTAAACTTTTTGACAAATTGGCCTTATTATTGTCATTTTAAAGTCCTTGCCATAGTCATTTTCATCAAACCAAGTCTTTGATTTACCACAGAAGGGCGATTGCGCCCCTGTTTTACCGCAGAAGGGCGACTGCGCCCCTAATTTTTCGCAGAAGGGCTATTGCGCCCCTGTTTAACCGCAGAAGGGCGATTGCGCCCCTGATTTTCTGCAGAAGGGCGACTGGGCCCCCTGATTTACTGCAGAAGGGCGACTACGCCCCCTAATTTACTACAGAAGGGCGACTGCGCCCTCCTGGTTATTGCAGAGGGGTGAATTTTCCCTCCTAAGTAGCCAAAATCTCCTCGTTTAGCTTTGTTTAGCCTTTAAACCATCATTTAATCATTCTGAACCTCTGTATCATCATCCCAAGCCTCCGTTTTGTCATTCTAAACCTCTGAAAACCTCCATTTGATCATTTTAAACTCCCATTTTTACCATTCCAAACCTTCATCTAACCATTCCAAACATCTATTTGACCAAGTAGTCTTTCATCCCTTTCAAATCCTCTGTTTACTCGTTTCGAGTACTCTTTCATCCATTCCAAGCATTCATCTCCTCATTCTGAGAGTTGTTCATCATTTCCAATCAATCGTTTACTCGTTTTGAGCTTTCAATCATTCATCCATTCTAAGCAATCATTAGTTTCAAGTGCTTGATCATTCATCCATTCCAATCATTTTCCCAAATCCGATCATCTATTTCCTTAATCCGATTATCCAACACCCCATTCCAATCGCCCGTCGCTTCGTTTTAACAGCCCATTTACCCACTTAAAAAGTCCACCCCACAGTGGGGCGAATCTGCCCCTCTATGAGGGCACAGTCACCCCAGGAGGGGGCACAATCACCCCAGAAGGGCACAGTCGCCCCAGAAGGGGGCACAGTCGCCCCTCTGTGAGGGCATAGTCGCCCCTCTATAAAAAATTTGGCAAACAAACATATCCAGTTCCCAAATCCGACCAATCCCATCATATCTTTCAATCCAATCCTAATTATGAGCACTCGTTCACTCGTTCTTAGCACTCGTTCATCTATTTCGAATCTTCCTCCCCTCATTCTAAGAGTCATTAATCTATTCTGAGCACCCGTTTGCCCGCCATCAACACTTTTCCAAAAATCATCATTTCATCACCAGAATCACATAAGTGCCACTTAGAACATCATTAGAGTCCATATCCAGCATCAAATCATCCATCCCAATCACCTAGACTTCATTTTGAGAATTTTGATTTTTGTGCCGAAACTTCCGGAGGCCATAACTTTTGACTCGAGTGTCCGTTTGAGCTGAAATTTTATGGGTGGTTGCGTTATGAGATGGCATGTGGATCATCAACCAACTAGAAGTCCCTCAGACCCCGTTTTTCCACATTTCAAGGCCTCAAACTTTCATCTTGACCCTCAAAATCGCAATTTAGTGTTTTTTTCTAGCATTTTGAAAAATCATTTTTGTCAATAACTCAGAATGCATGTCTCAAATTTGGGATATTAGTTGGCAATTCATCCTATCTTAGTTTTGGGTATTTTTTGGGAAAAATTTGAACTCTCAAAAGTACGTTCGTGAGGTTTCCTAAAATGGCAAAATTTGACAATTTTTGAAAATTGCCAAATCTAGAAAAATTTGATTGTCAACACCTTACGTTCTTTAAACCCCAAAATTTGGTGTAGAATCAATCCCATCACATCCTCCAATCATTCTAAGCTTCAACCCAATCCTAATCTGAGCTTTAATCTAATCCCAATATGAGCTTAACCAAAACCCTAATCTGAGCTTTAGTCATTTCAACCTTTCATTCATCCATTCTGAATAGTTGTTCTCCCTTTTCAATCATCCATTTCCCCGTTCCGAGTAAACAATCATATGTTTCAAACCTTCATCTATCATCTCAAACTCTGGTTTGGCGATTCCGATCATCCGTTTACTCGTTCTAAGTAAACCTTCATCCATTTCAAACCCTCATCTATTGTCTCAAACTTTCGTTTAGCCATTCCGATCATTCATTTACTCGTTCCGAGTAATCATTCATCTATTTCAAACCTTCATCTATCATCTTTAACTCTCTTTCTTCCATTTCGATCATTCATTTACTCGTTCCAAGTATTTCACATCCTATTTCATCATTCCAAACTCCCATTATATCATTCTGATCATCTGTTTACTCATTCCGAGCAAACATTCATCCATTTCAAGCCTCCTTTTATCATTCTGAACTCTCGTTCTGATCATCCGTTTACTCGTTATGAGTAAACATTCATCCATTTCACACCTCCTTTCATCATTTTGAACTCTCGTTCTATCATTCTGATCATCCGTTTACTTGTTCCAAGTAAACATTCATCCATTTCAATCATTTGAACTCTCGTTCTACAATCCTGATCAATCATCTACTCATTCTAAGTAATCTATCATTCATTCTGAGCTTTCGTCTTCTCGTTTTGATAGTCATTCATCTATTCTTAGTAGTCATTTACTTGTTCCGAGTAATCGTTCATCTATCTCGATCAATCGTTTGCTCATTTTGAGTATTTGTTCATCCATTTCTCCAATAAAATCATCGTTTTGCCCATCCAGATCCCCTAAACTTCGTCTCGAGTTATTATCCAAATTGACCTAAGTGTCTGATCTGATCGTCCTTATCAACATTTGCTTAAGATTGTCATCCGTCCTAAGTTAATCATCATCGTTGGCCCAATCAATTCACCTTCAATCTCAAGGTGGATTCGGTGCTACAATCATCCATTTATCCTTTAATCTAATCAATCAGCATCCTAAGTCACCTAGGATAATCTCCGAACAGAGTTTTTCAATCCCTCTCATCATCCTATCTGACCCATCAGTTGATCTTATCAATCATCAATCAACCTTATCCAATCCAATCCAACCACATCACCTTCGACCCAATCAATCTACTTCTATCTTGAAGCAGATTTGCTGTCAGTCGTCAGAATCAATCCCATCACATCATCCAATCATCCTAATCTGAGCTGTAGTCCAATCCTGATCTAAGATTGACCTAAATCCCGATTTGAGCTTTAAGTCGTTCCCATCCAAAATATTTTGTCTATCCTCTTTATCCTTTCACCATCATGAATCCTTATCCTCCATCAATAGTGGTCAAGGGAAACCCTAATTACATTGACAACGATAACGAAAGTCTTGTCGATCAAGAGGAATATGACATAGATTCCCTTGACACTATCATTGCTAGTAAGCTTTCTCCACCCACTTTCCAAAATCCAATCACCCCTTTGAGTTATCCTATTATGACTTCATCCATTTCTAATAATGCTCCTTATGCTACCTTTGACAAGGGATATCCATCATATCCTTCATCTACATCATCCTCGTATCCAACACCCGCCTCCTCCTGTCCTACTCTGCCATCACAATACTCCTATCTTAATCCCCTGCCCACATCCTCCTATCTCAATCCTTCATCCACATATACCCGCTACCCTAATCTTCCATACCAATCTGCTCACCCAAATCCTACATTCACACCTTCCTATCCCAATTCAACACCCAGACCAACCTATCTCAATCCGCCACCTCAATCTTCCCATCCTAATCCACCATCCCAATACCCTTACTACAATCCACCATTCCAATATCCCTATCTTAACTCTTCATCTAATCTTAATCCCCCATCTATTCCCAATCTTGTATCCAATCCCATTCCCCCATCTAATCCTAATCCACCAATCCCTAGTCCTAATCCCCCCCCAATCCATAATCCTTCATCCATTCCCCCATCTACCACGCCATCTCAGCCTAGAGTATTCAAGTTTCTCACTCCAGAAGTTCTCCAAGGACTTATAGCAAAGAAGAAATCTCCCACTCCACACCTTGAAGTTATGGAATCATGTCATCCCAACCCATCATCAACGGTCATTAGTGACGAGACCCTTCTCCACCCAACACCTATCATTGATGACACCACCCCTAGCACCACTCAAACTATTGAAACCATCACATCCTATGAATCCACTGAGCCCCCATCTCCTACCATCATATCTACCGAATCCATTGAACACCCACCTCCTACTCCAATAGTCGCCGAACCCATCGACGACACCCAAATCCAATCCACTAAAATCCATTCCCATGAATGTTTTGAATCCTCCATCCCTCCATCTTCCCCACTTGAAGAGTCTCTCCAACACTCTGTCATCCTGCCATCCACACAAGATGAGTCATGCCCAGAGTCTAATCTAAAGCATGCCAACATATCCCCCTCTTTAGATCAAGATCCTACCATCCCATCCAGTCCACCTCAAGATCATAGTCCCCCATCCCTTCCATCCCATGATCCCCTTGTCATTCAAGCTTCCACCGCTCCATCTCCATCTCCATTGCATGATCCCACTACCACAAATCTAGATCCTATCATATCCCCTGATCCCTCTCCCGATACCACCCATCCAAATGCTACTATCCCATCATCTCCCTCTCATGATCCCCCATCATTGCCTGAAACTGCTATCCCCACACTGCTTGCATATCCCCTTGGTACTCTCACATTCTTTCATGGTGGCCTCCTTGCAGAAGAAAAACATAGTGTATTCACCACCCATCATCCTCCACCTAATAATGGACCTGCATCATGTTTTCAGAATAACACAAATCCTATCATGGATCGCATGCTCAAGAAAATGAACTATCAAGGAAAAGGTCTAGGCCTTCATGAGCAAGGTATTTTGGAGCCCATCCAAGTCAAAGAACAAATCTGCATGCAAGGTCTTGGACCTATTTCCCAAGACTCACAATCTAAAGATGGTACAACCTCTAGACGTCCTCAACGAGCCTCTTCCAAAATAAATATAGGCTCTTTCCATCGCTCCACCAAATCATATGTTGCCATCCCTCCTCCTCTATCGTATCACCTCAAAACAACCGTCCATATTCCTCCTTCATCTGCTCCATCCATTTTGGGTCCTTACATCCCTCCATCCACCATCTCCCATCCTTCATCTCCTTCATCCATCTTGGGTTCTTATGTCCCTCCACCCACTAAGTCCATTTTGGGCCCTTATATCCCAAAATCACCCCCTCCATCTCGTCATATTCATCCTTTCATCCATCCAACACCTATCCACGTCACCCATCATACACATCCCTCTCGCATATCCCATAATCAGGATCAACAAAGGCACATACCTACACATTTTCCATCTCCACATAATCCCCATACTCCTACCTCCATCACTCCACCTCATCCATCTCCTCACACCCATCCCATTGCTACTAAAAGCACTTTGGATGTTAAAGAAAAAATGCATAAATCCAAACATCCACATAAATCTGAAGCTCCCCATGTCCCCTCTAAAATACATGGTGAAGAGAAGAAAAATCTAAATCCAAATCAAATCCGTAGGCCACAAAATCCCACTAAAGCAAATATCAAAACCATGTGGGTCCCAAAGAAAAAAGATGCAATGCCTTCAAATGAAAAATCTGTAACAACATCCAAAGTTGTTAATCCAAAAGCTAATCATTTTCATCCACCTTCTCCTAAATCAGTTTTGGGTCCCTATGTCCCAAAATTCACTATTCCATCTCCTCCATTCTCCCCACATTATCCATCCATTAATCCTCTTATCTTTTTACATCCACCCCCACATGTGCCAATGTTGGTCTTGAACACACCATCCCATCACACATCCACCCCATCATTCTATCCATACCATTTTCAACATCCCACATATTTCCCCCATCAAATCCCTCTAATTCATCCTCTTGCATAATCCACTTATCCTAATAATGTTGTACCAACATCCAACAGTCGGTTTGAACAAGGGCTCTTAATGCCTCGTATAGAACTTGATGCTTGAGTCCTTCATCCATATCCTTATCGCATGTCTTCCCAATCCGCTTATCCACCTCCCTATCCTCAACTCCTTTTGCATGATATCCAAAAATCCACAAAAATCCAAAAAAGTCAAAAAATCCACAAAAATCCAAAAAATAAAATAGAAAAATCAAAAAATCAAAAAAAAAAAATAGTAAAGAGAAATAATTCGTCCAATGGTGAAAACTTGGCAAACAAGCACATTGGATAAATACCATGATGAAAACCTGGAAAACAGGCATCATGCGTAAATCACCATCTGCACTTGGGGGCAACTTCCTGAAATGCATTCCCTCCATCCACTATGCTTCCAACTATGCACCCGTCATCCCCTCCATCCCACCTATCTTCCACATCCTACCATCATATCCCATTTATCTCCCATCCCTCCATCCTTCTTGTGATCTTGATCAAAACAGGGGCACCTATCTATACATGCTTTGGCCACCTCTTGGTATACATTCCCTTCATCCATGCTCTGTTGTATTCCTTGGTCACCCATCCTATCCTCCTCTAGTTATCTCCTTTTCCCATCCACTCGTCTTCCATCCCTCATGCCTCATCATATATGCAATATCTAGAGTGGAGGCATCTGATTCCTTTGTGATATAGTCCTTGGAGACATCATCTATCATAACATCCCTTCATCTCCCTATCCATCTATCACAGCATCCCTTCCATCTCCCCATCCTTATCTTCATATCCATATATCCTAGCATCCCTTTCATTTCCCAATCCTTATATTCCTATCCATCCAAACAATCCCCCCCATCCCCCATCCCTATATCTCTATCCATTCTTTCATTCTCTATCCTCATCCCCTCTCACAATCCCTTGTCATTGGTATCTAGCTATAGGCCTACCTCCATGCAACCCAATTCCATTTATCTAATCATCATCTTGCACTTCTTTTCAATCCCATCTCACTTTTCATCACTCATCTATCTATCATATCATCCTTCCAAGGAATTTTAATGATTTGGATAGCTATCCCATCCCTGAGCTTTATGTGATCATCATCATCCTATCCAATCCAATAGGTCTATCATATCTCATCATATCGATCCCATCTTTTTATCCACTCATCCTCTCATCACCTTTTATCCATCATTTATCTTTGGTCTTGTCGAACTACGTTTCCCCTACGCTTTCACGTAGGCAAGGTCGATCATTTAATCCGCCCTTGGGAATCCTTTATCATCTATCATGGGTCTTTCTTCTTTTTCCATCCTGTCATCCATCGAAGTCTCCATCATGGTCCGTCGTCAGCCTCTTGTTGAACTACATTGCCCCTGCGCTTTCACGTAGGCAAGGTCGATCACTTGATCCACCCCCAGGGCTCCTCTATCGTCTAGCATCAGTCTTTCTACTTTTTCCATCTGCTCCTCTATCATCTATCATCGATCGTTGTGCTTTGTTCATCCACTCCTTTATCATCTATCATCAATCATTTTGTTCTGTCCATCCACTCCTTCATCATCTATCATCACTCATCTATCTATCATACCATCCTCCCAATTCATCTTTTGATGATTTGGATAACTATCCCATCCTTGAGCTTCGTGTAGTCACCATCATCCTAACCAAAAAAATAGGTCTATCCTATCTTGTCGTATCAGTCCCATCTTTTTATCCACTTATCCTATCATCTTATCATCTTATCATCCTTTATCCATCCTTTGTCATTGGTCGTTGGTCGAACTACGTTGTCCCTGCGCTTTCACATAGGAAAGGTCAATCACTTGATCCGCCCCCGGGGCTCTTCTATCGTCTAGCATCGATTTTTCTGCTCTGTCCATCCACTCCTTTATCATCTATCATCATTCTTTGCTTTTGTCTCTCCAGTCCTTGTCATCCACCATCAATCTTCACCATTCTCTTTCTGCTTTTATCCATGGTTAGTTGTCTACCTTTTATCGAACTACGAGGGCTCTGCGCTTTCACGTAGGCAAGGCTAATCTTTGATCGGCCCCCAAGCCCCTAGGTCTTTAGGGTGTGTCAGTATCATGTCTTGTCTTCCTTGTGTCGTGTCATCAAGCTATGCCCTTATCTAGCCAGTTCTTCACAAACGAGATCCACTTGTATCATGAGATCCAATCGATTTTGAACATCCCGCGTCATAACGATCTTTTAGTTTAGTATCCACCATCTTTGGTCTCAACATGATGCCTCCTTCCTAACAAATCTCATCAATCCCATCCATCCCCTTGATCCAGATAAGAATTACCTAGGGTTTAGTTATGGGTTGGGTTTATAGACTGTTTAGATGGTTTTTATTCCTAATTTTCAGACTTTGGCTTTAAAGGGTTTATGTAGATATTATAGAAAGATATAAGTTAATCTATTCAAACTTAGATTTTGAAGAAAACTCTTTTTGATCACACTGTTCTTTTTTAAATGAAAAACCTCTTATGAAAGTAATATATATTTTAAAGTTCGAAAGCAATTTTTGTTTCACGGTTTTCGCTTTTTGGTGTGCTTTGCAATGGCATGAATTCCTTTGTGAAGAATTTTGGTTTGAAGCCTAAAAATGTGGAGATAAGATCGTTCATTGCTTTTCCTTTTATGTGTATTAACATTTAAAGCTTTTTTGCATAAATTCCAGGGTTATGAACCTTCTTACTAAAGGTTGTTTATGTGATGTTCTTGAAACGCCTTTTTCCTTTCTATTAGACTGCTATTTTTTACTATTTTTCCAACACATGTTTAGTTTGTTGGCTTAGTTTCAAAAGTTTGAATATGTTAAAATCATATACAAATAATTATGTATATCATTTTCCAAGATTGTCTTTTACAAATTATTTTTTAAACAATTCACATTCAAATATTTACTTCCTTTCATACTTGAGTTAATTCGACTTCAAGCGGTATATTTGGATTCTTACATTTATGTACCTTCATTCCATCTTGTTCTTGGAATAGCCATGTGTTGCTAAATGTTATTCAATATAAGTTTTCATGAGAAAGAATCGAGTTAAGGGTTGATTCTAAGTTCCTTGCTATGCTTTTGGTAGTTTTAAGTCAAAATTTAAAATTAACTCCCAGGCTTCTCAACCCTAGGTTTTGAATGCCATTGTAAGTATATGTCTTATTTTCCTCTTAGGTTTAGAGTCTCGGCCTCACTATCATCCTAACTGGTATGATGATTTAGGTTGAAATTCAGGGTTCTCTATTTGATTATCCTATTTTGATATTCTTTCCCATAACATTTGTATAGTAATCAATATTCCAACACAGTTGTTGTCTACATTCAAAAGTCAAACACTAAGAGGCATCTTCATAATCATTACTCCTCTTGCCGTCTCTTCAGCTCTTTGCTAATTTATCCTATTTCAATCCCTTGTGTATCCATTATGATTTTTGTTCCCTCATGGATACACTTATTTTTTTATCTTGTACCAAGAGCCAAACTACATTTTTGGGCCCCATTTTTTATCATCATTTGAAAAGTGTGCTAATAGATGGTGGACCTTTAACCCTGAAGGAAATTAAGATGGTTCTCAAATGGGATTTCGTGCGGTTCGGTGAATGCTACTAGGTGAACTGTGATATTATGTCAAGATTTATTGCGTGCCTACTAGATCTACACATTTCAAAAGAACTGGTTTATAGTTTGATCTAGGATGTTTTCCACCCCTCCCTTCTTGTTGGGCTTGAAGTAGCTTTGCTAGCTGCTCGGCTTGGGGTGGCCTCTTGATCTGACCAGTGAATTTATGCCCTTTATTCCTGATTATGGTGAGGGTGGTTACAAATATCATCATTTTCTGGTTAAAATCAAATTCAATTTCCTAAAGAGACTTCATGGATATGTGCACATTAGGGATTTCCAGTTTGTTGGATCTCAAAAATGCAGGTTACAAATCCTAAGAGGATGCCAGGATCTATGATTAGACTTGTAATGTTTTGAACCAATGAGTGGAGTTAACCTATGTGGTTGATGACTCCCTGCACTTCAGGCTCTGCTAAACCTAGGCGGGTAGACCTTGACAACTAAAGCAGATTTAGAGTTGTATGACTCAGTTGAATTTGTGGATCTATCACAGTCGAATAAAGTGTAGTATATGAAAGCTTTGTTGGGTAAGTGCACCAAGATGGTTCCCAAAAAGGGGGCTTAAGTGGCCACTTTTTTTATGAAATTAGGAAATGCTGACCTTGGACGTGAAATTGAGGATAGTTACACTCAAAATTTTGAGATGGAAAAAAAACAAGGATCGAAGTGCTCCGAGTCTACTTTCTAAACTACTAATTTATTTTGAAAATGGTTGAGATTAAGGGGTTCAAAAGAGGGATGTACAAAAATTGGTGTTGTCAGGAAAAACATAACATAGCAACTCTTGTACGACGAGCACGGTGAAATTTTTTGTAGTATTTTTAAAATCGCTACAGTCAAAAGTTAGCTAATAGCATCTAGTTGGTGCACAATTTTTCTGATAATTGTTTAATGAATATTTGATTTTTTACTAATTTTCTAAGTGGGCACTTCCTGAAAAGCAGAATTTTGGCCGTCCTCCCACTACAAATTTTTGAAAATAATTGATTTTTTTTTTCTTTCTTTTTTTTAAGTTTGTAGAATGGAGTCTAGTTTCTAAAAATATAATTTATTTGAAATTTTGATGAACGGTTAATTTATAACAAAAAAAACACTAAACACTACTTTTTGGCAAAAAACAGACATACAAACAAAAGAAATTATGGATGAAAGGCTTAACATTGTCGAAAAGTGAAAAAAATTACATCGTTGGATAGCTAAGACAGAACCTAACATTACCCATGTTTTTGATTTTGTCAATATTGAACTAGATGCAATCTTGATGGTGAGCACGGACCTGATTATGTGAAAAATTATAGAATTTGCAAAAACACGTCTTTGGCCTTGTTGGGAATGCCCTCCAAGCCTTTGGGTTGGTATTCCAAGGCAAATAATTTAACATTTTTCTTTGTTTTTAACGTGAAATAATGCGTGCGCATTATAACGTGCTCGTGTTATAACGCGAGCATGTTTTTAAAAAAAAAAATCATAAATGGCTAGAAAATTGGTACCCAACTTCATGCACCCGCCCTGCTGACTACTCCTACTCCTATTATTGAATTTGAAATGTGAATGTTTTGAAAAATATTTTATGAAATTCTAAAATGGAATTGGTATGACCAATGCCTACTCCTATTGGGCTAATGGGGTCAAGAGGTGAAAAATATGTGACTTACTAGCTACAATTCTAATTGCTTGGCACTTGTGATTGTTTATACCTTGTATAAATGTGCAAGAATACAATTATCAAGTTCTTCTTATTGATCCAAATGACCTTTTCCAGATTACTATGGTTAATTAAAAGAATTTAATCCTTCCTTGAAGGAGCCAGTTAACTGAACCACACAAGAACAACAAATGTGCCTTGATAAATTGAAAATATCCTTGATACATCAATTTAAATAATAAGGAAATGTCAACCTTGGAGAAAACCTGATAATATTTTTCAATTAATTCAACAAACAATTGACACCGTAATTTGATCACCAAATTAAGACTTCTTGTCGATTATATTACTTCAAAATATTTTGCAATGCATAGCACAATGTTTTGTTTCAGTAACTGATCAACCTATCCACCCGCCTGATGAGTTCCTAACTTACTGCCTATATCCTTGATGATTTTATTTCATCTTACAGATATACATTGTATTTTAGGGTTATGACCCTTCGTATCTGTTCATTGCATCTCTCTAGTATTCTTCTTCTTCAGAAAAAAATATTTAATTAATTGCCTTCCGCAAATTAAATATTTTAATCTTTATCTTTGTGTTCTCGTGAATATAATTTTAGTGATTATCAAATCTTTCATTTGTTGGCAATCTTCACTCTGCACCCATTAAAATAAAAATAATCACTCGCTTTATAACTCCTTTGGTGAAAATGTTTTCCCTCCTCGTGAAAAATAAAGTATTTGATAATATTTTAATTTTAATTCTATTGTCTACAATTTTTATTTTCACCCAATTAATGTTCTTCGGGTAAAAATAATCATCCATTTTGTAACCACTCGGTGAAAAATATTTCACTTGCATTTTCACATAATGAAAATGTATTTTAGGTAAAATATTTACCTACTTAATTACTTCATCTGATAAAATTGTTTTATCCCCCAATGCAAATAATCTTCCACTGCACTTTATCTATTTAATAAAATTTATATTCTCCTTTTCTTTCTGATATGCCTCCATCGGTGGGACACATGAACTTGGTGCAATTTAAAAGTCCCCCCCGACCAACCTACTCTTGTCAATAAAATTTCCATTGGTGAAGTAAGTGCTATCAGTGAGACCTTCCCCCAACAACCTCATCGAAGTGACCCTCACAATCAGTGAGATTTGAACAACTTGCTCTGATCCTACAAGTCACTCCAATGCATATGTTTTTGCTTGCTCATTCGCTGCAATATTTTATGGTTTCTTGTTGTTGCATGCCCCTCTGTTTTGAATTTTAAGCATATATGTGAAAGCATTTGATCTTGCAAATGCAAAGGCAAATGATTCCGAATTGCAAAATTTGAAGCTGCTTGAATTGTCTCTAAATTTTCTTGTTCAGCTTGTACCATGAACAATAAGATTTGCCATATTTCCAATCAGGTATGTAGTGAGGCCTAGATTAAATAACATGTAAAAAATATCAAAAATAATTTCTCTCGTGTTTTCAGCGTGTAGATCCCCATATCCAACTGTCATTAGAGTTGTTATAGACTAGTATATAGAAGTAACATAGCGGATCCAAAGGATTTTTTCTCTAAAATTTGGAATAACTGCACCAATCCATGTCTTTCGGCCATCAAGGTATCGATCTGCAAGTAGAGAATACCAACAAGCAGAACAATGAACAACAAACAATGTTACACAAAGAAGATTTGCACAACGAGTCCATAAATAGTTGAAATGAATATCCTTTTCAATTCTTGCAAAAAGAGAACTAACTCTTCTCAAACGCCAGAGATGTAACATATTCAATAAGCCATAAAAAGGCCTCTTCCAAGCTTCCCTGTAAATATAAAGGCTACCACCTCAAAGCGCATTGTCGAAGAGATGTCGAAGATCAAACATGTAGACAAATACTGAATAGCAATATGTTTGGGACTATCTATGAGTAGATATGTCTTTTTGTCAAGATAGGCTACAAAAAATGTAATGAGTATTGTCAACAACAAAAAATCCATTTACAATGTTGTCAACTCCAAATAACCATCCTGATGGTTTCCTAATAAATACAAACTCAAATGGTGAAACCCAAGCCGAATAAATTACTAGAAGAATCAAGAATAATTACCAAGCCCTGTATCGAGGAGCATACAAAGATATTATATACTTGTGAAGTCTAACTTGATGACTGCTTCTCGCCCCTAGTGATGGGAGCAGGCCGCTTGATAAGCTGTAATAAATTTCATTAGCTGACATTTGGCCGTTGCCTCCTTTTGTGTAGAGGAAGGAATTCTTTGAGACTTCAAAACTTGGTTTTCCATGAATTTCATTAATAGGGACATTGCAAGCACAGTTATATTATGTGCAATAGCAAGGTCTAGTAGCACAATGATTTCCCACATTCTATTGGTATGATGCAAAAGCAATCCTTGCCCTAAAAATAGTTTCTCTTATTGATAAAGACCTTATTTTTTATGGTGGCAACAGTGCATAACTTTTTCCATTGTGAATATTTAATATGCTCCAAAAGTGAAAAACTTCCTTTTAACCCAGCAGTAACCATAATCTTGAAATTGTTACTTTCAGATAAATTCTTTATGCATTGTTTTTCCAAATTTCATATCTTGAGCAGCCTTAAGAAATTGTTTGATTTTTGCTTTTGAAATTGTTTCATTGATAACTTCCATGGTTGTGAATGCCTTGACTATGATGTGTCATGAAGAGTAGCAATGTTTTTCTTGCATGTTTTGAAGCAGCATGTCCTAATTTCAAATTGTTGATGTTATCCAAATCTCTTGTCAAAGTGCTTCTCAAAGGTCTCTTCTCTAACTAATCAGATTTTCATGACACCTTTATTTCTAACTTGAAATGGGTATCTCTAACTTGAAATGGGTAGTGTTATAAACTTGTTTTCTGATTTTTGCACTATGATCAAAACAAACTAGGTAGCCTCCAAAGTTGTTTTAGAAAATTGGTCAGACGTTCTTCTAAAGCCACAAAATTTCACCAGTATGTTAATATATGGTAGGGGAGTGTGTTTGCAAGACAAATTGATACAAATTTATTAGGTTTGCAAACTGTCAACGTTCAAAGTTGCTTATCTGGAATTTTCTGCAAACTGCTCTTTGTCTTGAACTATTTGGAACCCACCAACTTGCTATTTTGTAAAAATATCAAACATGATCCTGAGAAGCTATAACTTTGGAGATTAGTTCATTTAGGAAATGTAAACATGTGTGCAAGAGGGTTTTTCACCAAGCATATTCAATCACAATATATCAAACATCAAAGTTGACCTCTTTTCGCAGCTTTCTGGAAGTGCAATGTTCAAACTGGGTAAAATCCATTTGGAATTGATTTTGAAAAAATACCAAATGATGTCCTGAAGCTCTGAAAATTGACATGGATGCATATTGAGATAGGTAGAATCGGAAGCACCAATCGGTTTTTCATGGCACTCTTCCAGTTGCTTAATATTATCCTCCAAAGTTACTTTAACATATTTTACTATGTGTAGACAACAAACCTTTGCACAACCCTTCAACTTGGCCTTTTGAAACTTTGTCAAATCTAATTTTAGGAAGCTGAAAATTGGTGTGGAGACTCATATATGTCAGATAAACATGTTTGCAAGGTGGTTTTGCATGGAACTACTCTGGCTTCAAATTATGATTTTTTAAAATAGGCCTTTTGAGTAGATTTTTCCATTGTACTTCTGAGTATTGAAACCCAAATTTTTCATCATGGGAACCTAAAATTTTGCAAAAATTTGCCTGAAATTTTATGCTCCAATAGTGGCTTCGTCTGGGGATGTATGCCCCTTGTGGGCAAAGCAAGAATCTAGGTCTTTGGGAGAGCAGACCATGTACTTTATTTGTTGAGCAGCAAAATTAAACTTCCTCTTGAACTAGTATGGTCTCAAAAAACCACACCACAGCTGATGGCACAAGGCCACCAAAAGAGAAAGGCCCCTATTTTCCTCTATCATACACCTTGTTTTGATATGTTTTCATCACATTCCTCTTGAGAATATTTATGCAATCTACCCTATTATATCCACTGTCACTGAAAACTTCCAGAATAAGACTGTGTTCAGCCTGACCCATGTTCCTTTTACCATTATGCAGTTCATATTTTCCATCATCATGTGATAAATCTTTTTCATCTTCAACGTACAATGTGTGTTCACAATCAATGCGACATTTCTCATTATTTTGTTCACTACCATGTGTTGTAAAGTGATCTCCCAACTGTATTGAGAATTCACCATCATAATGCTTCTCATGTAAGTCTAAATTTTTTGTTACATCAACATCTTTTGAGACAATCAAATCTAAAACATTTTCTATTTCTTCTATGTCACTAATTGGCAGTGACACAAACTCATGATTTATACAATCATCATTTTGCACATTCAAACCAATTGATGCTAGGGATGAATTATCCATGATATGCAAATCAATATCTTTCTGAAAGATCTCTAATGTTGATTTATATTTCTCCTTTTGAACAAGGATAGACATATCAGCTTCAAGATCTTTCCCTCCATTGTTACATAAAGTGTTTTCACTATCAAAGTAAATGCATGTTGGAGATGGAATTTATAAATCATTCTTATGTGTGTACTTTTGGTACTCCATTGCCAGCAAATCTGAAATTTGTTCACTACTAAGTGGACATGCCTCTTCGTCCATTTCACTGTTGATGTATTCTTCAACTTTTTCATCATCATAATGAGGCTCAAGATCATCATAGAAAAAATCAGATGAATTATCAACACAGTCATTTGTTCCACAAGTTGATATATTATCCTGGTTATCTAAAAATGTTTCTTCCTCATCATAAAGTGGATTTGAAAATACATGAAAATCATGTTTTGGCACACCTTGGAAAACTATCATTTGATTTTCTTTTATTTTTTCATCATACAGTGGGTTTGAAAAAATTTGAAAACCATTTTCAGATGTACAAACTTCTTCATCCAATATGTCTTTATGGTAGTCAACTGCAGCTGGAGGTGTTATGTGTTCACTGTCAAGTAGACTTTCTTCTTCTATCATATTTTCCATTGCTCCTTCCTCTTGATCTCCATAAAGGCTGCAAGTGTCCCTTTGTTGTAGATCAAAATTCACAGGTTTGTCTTCACAATCTGAATATTCAATGGATCCCTCATTTAACATGCATTGTCACAATTTGTTATGTAGGAGAGACCTTCTATATCTTCATCCTCCTCATGCAAGCTATCATAGGAATTATTTTCACTTGCACATGTCTCATCTTCTAGTTGTATTGCCTGATTAGTTTCTTGAGTATATGAATGCTCATCACCTCCCTTCTCAAATTGTTGATTCTAATATACATCTTGTTGCAGGTTCTAATTGACTCTTCCAAGAGGGATGCAATTGTGTTGCACATTTTGATATGACGTTTGGTGTTGATATAGATAATGCTCAGGATACTGACTATGTTGATAATCTTGGTAGCTTACCAGTGTTTTTCTAGGAGGGACAGAATAAGAATTTGTTTGGTTTGATGAATGTGGTGCATATGGAACACATTTGACTCCCAATTTTAGCAGTTTTCGGTCCAATTCTATACACTCCCTTATTAATTGTTTCCTTTCAAAAAATTACTTTGTTCCAAACTGTCTATGCATTCTTCATCAAGTTTTTTATCAAAGTCGCCACTCACTTTCTTAAAACTGAGAAAAATGAAATTATTCTTGATTTTATCCCCAGCGAAATCACTTTTCCTTAAACATTTCAAATATGAATCTCTCTTCAATGACTCTTTATGATGGTCTCTAACCGGATATAACTGAAATACTCCCCAACAAAATCACCAATTTGTTGGATCTCAAAAATGCAGGTTATAAATCCTAAGAGGATGCCAGGCTCTATGATTAGACTTGTAACGTTTTTGAACCAATGAGTGGAGTTAACCTATGTGGTTGATGACTCCCTGCACTTCAGGCTCTGCTAAACCTAGGCAAGCAGACCTTGACAACTAAAGCAGATTTAGAGTTGTATAGCTTGGTTGAATTTGTGAATCTACCACAGTGGCATAAAGTGTAGTAGATGAAAGCTTTGTTGACTACTCCAACTCCTAGTATTGAATTTGAAATGTGAATGTTTTGAATAAGATTTTAGGAAATTCTAAAATGGAATTTGTATGACCAGTGCCTACTCATGTTGGGCTAATGGACTCAAGAGGTGAAAGATATGTGACTTACTTACTAGCTACAATTCTAATTTCTTGGCACTTGTGACTATTTATACCTTGTATAAACGTGCAAAAATGCAATTATCAATTTTTTCTTATCGATCCAAATGCCCTTTTCCAAATTACTGTGATTAATTAAAAGAATTTAATCCTTCTTTGAAGGAGCCAATTAACTGAACCACACAAGAACAACAAATGTGCCTTGATAAATTGAAAATATCCTTGATACATCAATTTAAATAATAAGGAAATGTCAACCTTGGAGACAACCTAATAATATTTTTCAATTAATTCAACAAACAATTGGCACCATAATTGGATCACCAAATTAAGTCTTCCTTTCCATTATATTACTTCAAAATATTTTGCAATACATAGCACAATATTTTGTTTCAACAACTAATCAACCTATCCACCTACTTGATGAGTTCCTAACCTATTGCCTATATCCTTGATGATTATATTTTGTCTTATATATATATATATATACACATTGTATTTTAGGGTTATGACCCTTTGTATCTCTTCACTGCATCTCTTCAGTATTCTTCTTCAAAAAAATATATATTTAATTAATTGCCTTCGAAAAATTAAATATTTTAATCTTTATCTTTGTGTTCTCGTGAATATAATTTTAGTGATTATCAAATCTTTCCTTTGCTGGCAATCTTCACTCTTCGCCCATTAAAATAAAAATAATCACTTGCTTTATAACTCCTTTGGTGAAAATGTTTTTCCCTCCTCGTGAAAAATAAAGTATTTGATAATATTTTAATTTTAATTATCTTGCCAGCAATTTTTATTTCCACCCAATTAATGTTCTTCGAGTAAAAATAATCATCCATTTTGTAACCCCTCGATGAAAAATATTTCACTTACATTCTCACATAATGAAAATGTATTTTAGGTAAAATATTTACCTACTTGATTACTTCATCTGATAAAATTGTTTTATTCCCCAATGCAAATAATCTTCGACTGCACTTTATCTCTTTAATAAAAATTATATCTTCCTTTTCTTTCCGATATGCCTCCATCGGTGGGACACATGAACTCGGTGCAATTTAAAAGTTTCCCCCCGACTAGCCTGCTCTTGCCGATAAAATTTTCATTGGTGAAGTAAATGCTATCGGTGAGACCTTCCCCAACAACCTCATCAGAGTGACGCTCACAATCAGAGAGATTTGAAGAACTTGCTCCGATCCTACAAATCACTCTGATACATATTTTTTTCCTTGCTAATTCGCTGCAATATTTTAGGGTTTCTTGTTGTTGCAAGCCCTCTATTCTGAATTTTAAGCATACATGTGAAAGCATTTGATCTTGCAAATGCAAAGGAAAATGATTCTGAATTGCAAAATTTGAAGTCGCTTGAATTGTGTCTCTAAATTTTCTTGTTCGACTTGTACCTACCATGAACAATAAGATTTGTCATATTTCCAATTAGGTATGCAGTGAGGCCTAGATTAAATAACATGTAAAAAATATCAAAAATCATTTCTCTTGTGTTTTCAATGTGTAGATCCCCATATCCAACTGTCGTTAGAGTTGTTATAGACCAGTATATAGAAGTAACATAGTGGATCCAAAGGATTTTTTCTCTAAACTTTGGAATAACTGCACCAATCCATGTCTTCCGCCCATCAAGGTATCGATCTGCAAGCAGATAATACCAACAAGTAGAACAATGAAAAAAAAACACTACTACACAAAGAAGCTTTGCACAACAATTCCAGAAATAGTTGAAACAAATATCCTTTTCAATTCTTGCAAAAAGAGAACTAACTCTTCTCAAACCCCAGAGATGTAAGATATTCAATGCCATAAAAAAGGTCTCTTCCAAGCTTCCCTGTAAATATAAAGGCTACCACCTCAAAGTGCACTGTCGAAGAGATGTTGAAGATCAACCACGTAGACAAATACCGAATAGCAATATGTTCAAGACTGTCTATGAGTAGATATGTCTTTTTGTTAAGATAGGCTACAAAAAATGTGATGAGTATGTCAACAACAAAAAATCCATTTACAATGTTGTCAACTCCAAATAACCATCCTAATGGTTTCCTGATAAATCCAAACTCAAATGGTGAAACCCAAGCCAAATAAATTACCAGAAGAATCAAGAATAATTCCCAGGCCCTGTATCGAGGAGCATACATAGATATTATATACTTGCAAAGTCTAACTTGACAATTGCTTCTCACCCCTAGTGATGGGAGCATGCTACTTGATAAGTTGTAATAACTTTCATTAGCTAACATTTGGCTGCCACCTCCTTTTGTGTAGAGGCAGGAATTCTTTGAGACTTCAAAACTTGGTTTTCCATGAATGTCATTAATAGGGACACTGCAAGCACAATTATATTTTGTGCAATAGCAAGGTCTAGTAGCACAATGATTTCCCACATTCTATTGGTATGATACAAAAGCAATCCTTGCCCTAAAAATAGTTTCTCTTATTGATAAAGACCTTATTTTTTATGGTGGCAATAGTGCATAACTTTTTCCATTGTGAATATTTAATATGCTTCAAAAGTGAAAAACTTCCTTTTGACCCAGCAGTAACCATAATCTTCAAATTGTTACTTTCAGGTAAATTCTTTATGCATTGTTTCTCCAAATTTCATATCTCGAGTAGCCTTAAGAAATTGTTTGATTTTTGCTTTTGAAATTGTTTCATTGATAACTTCCATGGTTGTGAATGCCTTGACTATGATGTGTCATGAAGAGTGGCAGTGTTTTGCTTGCATGTTTTGAAGCAGCATGTCCTAATTTCAAATTGTTGATGCTACCCAAATCTCCTGTCAAAGTGCTTCTCACAGGTCTCTTCTCTAACTAATCATATTTTCATGACACCTTTATTTCTAACTTGAAATGGGTAGTGCTATAAACTTGTTTTCTGATTTTTGCACTATGATCATAAACAAACCAGGTAGCCTCCAAAATTGTTTTAGAAAGTTGGTCAGACGTTCTTCCAGAGCCATGAAATTTCACCAGTATGTTAATATATGGTAGGGGAGTGTGTTTGCAAGACATATTGATACGAAGATATCAGGTTTGCAAACTGTCAACGTTAAAAGTTTCTTATGGCATTTTCTGTAAACTACTCTTTGTCAAACTATTTGGAACCCACCAACTTGCTATTTTGTAAAAATATCAAACATGATCTTGAGAAGCTATAACTTTGGAGATTAGTTCATTTAGGAAATGTAAACATGTGTGCAAGAGGGTTTTTCACCAAGCATCTTTAGTCTCAATATATCAAACATCAAAGTTGACCTCTTTTCGTAGCTTTTTGGAAGTGCAATGTTCAAACTGGGTAAAATCCATTTAGAATTGATTTTGAAAAAATACCAAATGACGTCCTGAAGCTTTGAAAATTGACATGGATGCATATTGAGATAGAGAGAATTGGAAGCACCAATTGGTTTGTCATAACACTCTTCTAGATGTTTAATATTATCCTCCAAAGTTGGTCACTTTAACAGATTTTACTGTGTAAGACAACAAACCTTTGCAGAACCCCTCAACTTGGCCTTTTGAAACTTTGTCAAATCAGATAGTAGGAAGCTAAAATTTAGCGTGCACACTCATATGTGTCAGATAAACATGTTTGCAAGGTAGTTTTGCATGGAACTACTCTAGCTTCAAATTATGATTTTTTAAAACGGGCCTTTTGAGTAGATTTTTCCACTATACTTCTGAGTGTTGAAACCCAAACTTTTCATGGGAACCTAAAATTTTGCAAAATTTTGCATGAAATTTTAGGCTCCAACACAGTGGATTATGGACTTCATTCATTTTGATGAGTGTTAGGGTTCCTTCCATATGGAATCACTTCTAGAAGTCCATCTTTAAAAAATATCATCACAATTTTTTGAGAGACTAATATTTATTTATTGCTTCAAAAAGGTCATGGGTTTATTTTTAACCCAGCCACTTTTGTTGATGATTAGCATGTGATTTCGATGTTCCGTTGAGTGGTGCAGAAAATGTAGGAGGGGTTTCATCATAGTCACAGAGGGACTAGGGTCCATAGGGGGATTTGTGGGGTCATTGATGGTTAGAGTGTTCTTGTGAATAGAGGTAGGGGAGGAAAGCAATGTAGAATGAAACTTACAAAGATGATAAATAAGGCCCTAGTAGATGGGTAATTTATTGCATTTAGCTTGGACACTTCTAGAAAATTGCTTAAGTGAAGATAGGAGCCAAAAGAGGAAACTCATTTTGACATTATACCTAAGATGATTAAGCATAGGGAAAAGATGGGCATGGAAGTGGCAAAAAAGCCCTTTGAATGTGACATACCTCATTCTTTGTTTATTTGTTGTCCTAAAGCCATTGTGTATTCTTCCAGGCATAACTTAATTTGTTCTTCTTCCTTTATTGTTCCTTTGCCATGCTATACTGTATCATCAACAAATTGTTGATGAGTGTCTTCCTCTATATTTGGTGTTAGTTGCAGTCCTTTCCAGGCTCCTTGTAGATGATATTTTTTCTATATTTTTACTCAGTGCCTCTGCCATAATTACAAAGAGGAAGGGGGAAAGTGGGTACCCTTGTCTTAGTCCATTTGTACTCTCAAAGAATCCACACAGTTGGTTGTTTACCAGGATCGTGTATCTTGTTGTTGATATACAATAATAAATCATTTGGTTCCACTCTTTGTAGAAGCCGAATCGCTCCATTATTTTCATTAGGAAACACCATCTTACCCTAGATCATAAGATTTACTTACGTCCAACTTTATTATCATACTTGGGATCTTTTCCTTATTGATTGTGTGTATTGCTTTGTTAGCCAATATGATGCTATTTGTTATATCCCTGCCATGAATAAATCCACTTTGATTGTCTAAGATGATTTTTTCCAAAACCTTCTTCAGCCTGTTGGCTAGAGCTTTGGAGATTATCTTGTATACTGTATTGGACAGTGGTATTGGATGAAAATCCCCAAAATTAGCACATTCTTCCTTCTTTGGTATTAATACTATGACTGTATTAGTTATGTCTTTAATGAACTGTTTCTTCTGCTTGAAGTCCTCCACTAAATCCCAAACCTCTTCTTCCAAGATGTGCCAACATTTCTAATAGAAAAAAGTTAGAAAACCATTTGAACCTGGAGCTTTTTCAGGGTACATTTGAAAGACTACTTCCTTCACTTCTTCTTTTGTAAATAGTGTTGTTAACATCATATTGTCTTCTTGTGTTATTAGTTTAGGTATATGTTCTACTATGCTGCCATAGTTTCGAGTATCAGTTACTCCTTCTTGGGCTAGTAACTCTTTGAAGAATCTGAATGTTTCTTCCTAAATATCTTCTATAGCCTCAGTAGTATTTTCATCCTTATCTTGGATTGTTGTGATCTTTTTATGTGCTTTTTTGATCTTTGTTGTGTGGTGAATTTTTTTTGTGTTTGCATCCCCTTCTCTTAGCCATACTTCCCTTGATTTGGATCGCCAATAAATCTCTTCTCTTGCCAACATCTCTTCATATTATTCTTTTAGTTCTTTTTCTCTTCCATATTCCTCTTGTTGCATCCCTTCCTTTATTATTTTTTTCAGTTAACATTGCAAGTTCTAGTTCTAATCTTTCTTTTTCCTCAAAGATGTTTCTGAAGACTTCTTTATTCCATTCTTGGAGGCTTTTCTTCACAAACTTTAGTTTATTCATAAAGATGAAGCTCTTTGTTCCTTTGCATCTAGGGGCCTTTTTCCACCATTGTTCAATTTGTTGCACCAATTCCTCTCTTCTAAACCACATCTTTTCCACCTTGAAAGCACTTTTTTTTTGTCCTTTCTCAAATGCTATTAACAACTTGATAGGTACATGGTGGGACCCTACCATTGGGAGGATGTAGGCATCCAAATCGAAATTGGTTTCTAACCATTCTTGAAAGACAATGTGTAATACCCCTCATGTTGTTGTTTGGACTTGATATTTTCTGTGGTTTTGCTTGATACTTTGTGACTTTGATAATTATTGTTTGTTGGTTGGCTTGGTGGATTGGATAGTTTAGACAGCTTGATGACTATGCTACTTTATTTGATGATATGGATATTATGATATGACATTATGGTTACATGTGATTTGGTGTTGTTTAATTTGATTTCAGTAGTACATTGTGATGCAGTAGAATAGTAATTATTTTATGATGATATGATGTGATCGGTTTAGTTTAGCAATGTTACTTTACACTTGATGTTGTAGTTGTTATTATAGCCTTGGTGAGGGGACAGTGTAGCACCACTCGTTTGCAAGTGCCCTGCTACGCTGTGATTCCTTCTCACGATGTGATGTATTTGATTATATATACATGTTGTACACAACCTTGTTTGTATGCAACAATTGCAGGAATAGAGTCTCGATCCACCTACTTTGGCAAGATAGGGCGAGCATCAAATTAACTCAACGGGCATGAACTTGAAACAGAGATGACAAGGAAGTCACACCGTCCCAAGTTTGTCAACCTGTTTTATGTTTAGTGGTATTGTGCGTCTTTGACCCTTGTCATTTTTTCATTTTATAATAGTTGCTTTGTGTGAGTGTATTTATGTTACTTATTTTACGTTGGTGTGTAGTATGATGTAATTTAAATAATTAAATGATTAAAATAAATGTTAATAATAATTATTGGAATAGTTTTTATTATAATATAAAAGTATTAAATTAAAAGTCATGTAATTTATTAAAGATAAATAAATTGAAAGGTGTAAATTAAATTATTTAAATTGGTATTTAGACAATTTAATGAAAATAGCATGTTGAGGATAATTAATGGAATAATATAATTAAATAAGTTAAATTGTGTGAGCTGCAAGTATAAATTAGCAAAATTGAAATTAAAACAAAAAGTGTAGCTTGAATAGAAAAAAAATCAAAAAAAGAAAGAAAAGAATAAAAGGGCCAATGAATGTTGAGATTTTTGGCTGAAAAGCTGGTGAAGAAATAGAAGATTTCTATTCATCCTGTTTTTTTTTAAGTTTTCGAAAAAAGATGAGCATATCTTTTTATTTAATAGCAAAAATGAGAGGTTTTCATTCACGAGAAAATTGATAGAAGCTTCAAGAAAATTATTGAGTTTTGGAAAAATTTGCATCTTCTCTTAGGTCTCTGTAAAAATTGTTTCTCTTTCATTGTTCTAGAAAAGAGGCTCTTCTGAATAAAAGATTTAGATTAGAAAATTGATTAAGGAAACTGGTGAAGTTCTGAAGAAAGAAAGGGGAGCTCTTCGAAAAGGCTGGTTAAAATCAAAGGAAAGCTTCATCAACTTCGCAACAAGCACAGGACTCTAGGTTCCTTTATTGATCTTTATTGCTTGTTAAATTTGAAATGGCAAATATGTTGTTCTGTGAAAGAAAAATATTTTGAGGTTTTAGAATTTGTTGGTTAACAGATAGATGAAAGAAATTTATTTGAGTCTCTGAAAATGTTCAATATGTTTATAATTTTGTTATGGGAAAATTGATTCCCCTCTATAATAAATGGGTTTATATATATACTTATGAAAAGATATATATATATATATATATACAGATATATTATGTATATATAAATATTTGTTTTAGTTTCTACAAAAAAGAAAATGTTATGTGTTCATTAAGCTGATACTTATATATATACATATTTGTAGTCTTTTTTAAAAATTATATTTATATATATATATATATATATATACAGATATATTATGTATATATAAATATTTGTTTTCAGCTGAATGTTGTTTCAAGCATCGGCATACACTTTTATTTATGGGTTGAGGGAGGGACGGTTGTCATACCCTTCCCCCCATCCCTATGGGCCGCCGTGGGCTGCACATAGCAGTCCATAGACTACTATGCGCAATAGTCCTACGGATTGTTGTGTGCAGTCCATGTACGGCGGTGGAAACAAATTTTATTTAATTAAAATTTTGTTATCCTATATATATAAATATATATATATTTATATTTATATTAATATATGTTTTTTTTTTGGAACATTTATATACCAGAAACAAAATCAATGAGGCCAGAATTATTATTTAAAATAAAATAAAATAAAAATAAACATAATGTTTATATATATATATATATATTGATTTCGCTTATGATTATGAAATTATAAATATGACTATAATTTATTCATGGAAATAGTCAAAATTGTATTTATATCAGAATTATTATCAAAATGTTATCTTCAAAATTATTTCATTGAAATTGGGAAATAAATCTTATTGGATAATTGCGAATGAAATAAAACAAATTGTGGTATTTTGAGTTTGTTTTGTAATATCCGTGTGTGGATATTGTTATGTTACTTGCATTATGGAATCTTGTAAAATTGATTTGGCTACTTTTCTTTATGGTTATGTTATTATTTTGGCTTTATCAATGTGGGAACCCAATTTGCTTTAGGGAACCGCTAGGTATATTGTGAACCTTAGACTTCCAAAGGCTTGAGCTTATTGTTAGTTGTTGTATCTCTCTTTATGTACTTCTGATGTGGCAAGTTAGTGAGTATCATTATTTTGAAAGGGTTGTATGAGAATTGAGACTCTGATTATGTGCTTTTAGCGAGATGGGTCATGCCTCGCATGTTTTTCTGTTGAGATTTAACGTTCATTTTATGTGGTACATCCCTTGGCTTGGTATATGTTTTGGGGCTCCAGGGAGAGTGGCTCTTCATGGGGGCCAGTGCCTCAAAAGGAGGAAGGGCTAGAATAACCCACGTAAGAGTTAGATTAAAAAGTGAAAATCTAATAAAAGAATTTAGGGGGATGGGTAGTAATAACATAATAAGATAATTTTGGATTCCTCGTCTATCCACTAGGGCTTTCGCAGACTAATGGTAGACTAAGAAGGCCATGGTTGGCAAGGTCGTTACCTCGTCTTCATGAGAGGTTAACAGCTCTCCATGAGTCACCCTATGAGGCCGACGCCTCAAGTAGGAGGAAGGGCCAAGATAACCATAGATGGGGGCCGACGCCTCATGTAGGAGGAAGGGCCAGGATAAACCATGTAGGACTATGCGATGACACTCTCCACTAGTTGCCCTTATGCTTTGCTTTCTTACTTGCCTCTGGAAGTGGTTAATGGTTGTTACCTTTGATTTATTTATGATGTGTTTTATGGTCTTGTGTTATTGTGACTGATTCTTGGTTGTTGTTCATTTACGATCTATATTCTCTCATGTTATGCCGTTGGAGTTATTGTTACTATGTTACTGTTATTTGAGTCTAGTCTTATTGGCATCCTTGGTCGTGGTCACTTCCTTGTCACCCCTAAGCACGGGGGGTGGGTTTTTCTAAAACCCACATGGTCGGGTGGAATGTTCTCTACACTCGTAGAGTTCCCCATCGGCATTTGTTCTACACAGTATATTCCAGGTGGAGTTGTACCCGATATTCATAATGTATTTTTGATACTCCTTGTATTATGTATCTATCCCACATTATGGTAGGTTTTGATGTAACTCACGTATGTGAACATGTAATATATTAAGAGATGATGTAATGTAAATGCACTCTTGTAGTCATTCATGATTTATGAGATTTATGATGGTTTAGTATCATGTGATGTATTTATATTTATGCTTGTGAATGTATGGATGTTATCTCTTGCAACTGATTATTTTAATGTCTATGATGGATGTACAGTTAGTTAAGTTACTTAGCTTTATATGTATCTTTCGTTATGGGTTGGTTTTATGCGATGTGACCTCGCATGCCCCAAAGGACTTAGATGTGTATGATGTTATCGTGAAATGTAATAATGTTTAATGGTTCTTTATATGTTTACTTTGTGTTATTAAAAAAAAATGTGTGCATAGTTGTTGTCCTTTGGGGTTTGCACGACGGGCATTACAACTTGGTATCAGAGCCAAGGTTGCAAATGCTAGGGTCTCTGGGTAGTTTTGTCCATTAGGCAACCTTTGTGTTTGACTCTTTAGCTCACTTGTACCTTTATCTTGTTGCGCAGAAATATGCCTTGAGGTAGAGGATGTGGCCAAGGAAGAGGTCATGGTGCCGGTCGTAGAGCAAACCGGAAAAGTCAATCAGCTCCAATTTTCCATGGTTCAGAGCATGAGGAACGACATAGTTCTCAAAAAAATCCGTCAAGTGGTGGTCAAAACTTGGAATAGCCTGGTTTAGATGGATAGTTGCAGCACCTTCTGGGGGAGATTCTTGATCGGTTGGGACCCAAGCCGAAGGAGGAACTGCGGGTCGAGAGAGAAAGGGAAAGGTCCCCGAGGCGGAGGGAAATAACGACAAATCAAGATGCAATGCTAGCTGGTCATATGAGAGACTTGATGAGAGCACACCCACCTACTTTCGATGGTTTTAGAGGAGGTTTGGAAGTGGAAACATGGTTAATCGATTTGGATAGATGCTTTGTGATGCACCCCTATGGTAGCAATACCAAAGCTCGGTGCACAATCATGCATCTGCGAGGCTTCGCATCCACTTGGTGGCGGATGGAAGAGAAAAATTTACATCTGGATATCAACATGGTCACATGGGAGTTATTTTTGGACAGGTTCAGGGCTCGCTTCCTTTCAAATCATTGGAGGCAACACAGGGTAGATGAGTTTCATGACCTTAAGCAAATGTCAATGTCCGTTGAACAATATGAGTGGCGATTCTATGAATTGAAGCAATATGCAGGGATCAGCCATGATGAGGGGATGTTAGAGCAACATTTTGTTTGGGGCTTAAACGCCTAAATTAGTGGTGGCGTACGAGTCTTCGAACCGAAGATGATGGAAATTGCGATTGAAAAGGATCGATTGGTAGAAGAAAATTTGGCTATGGCCTTGGGTGGTCACATAGGAGTGTAGATTGGCAGTGCGCCAACACCTGGCTTGGGCACTCACAGAGGTCAAACAAAGGCTGCAAGATCTTCTAGGAACTAGTATGCACCCTCTAAAGGGGGTCAACAGCAGTAGCAGCAGTCACAGTTGAAGCATAAAAACTCTCCATCTCAGCAGGGTGGCAATTCTTAGTTTTGAAGGGATCGGAATCGGAATTGAGCTCGTTAGGAGCGTTTTGAGTAGCCCGCACCAAGTTTTAAGTCAACGTCGAGTCGAGGAAGCTTTCAGCAATCAAACACTCCATCCGGGGGCAGAGGATTTGGCCAAGGTACTGGTTGCTACTCATGTGGGAAGCAAGGGCATATCGCCAGATTGTGTCCACAAAAGAGCACCTCAGGATTTAATCAGAGACCAGCTGGGTTAGAGATGATAGTGGGCGATGTAGGGAGAGCTCATCGTGTCTTTGCGATAGTGGATAATCAACAGGCATACCACCAAAGCACTGTCGTTGAGACAACAGGTGTGTTGCATAACACTAGTATTTCTATACTCTTTGATTTTGGTGCATCTGATTCTTTTATATCTCCTTTAGTAGTTGAGCGATGTAGACTAGTGGCAACTAGCCAAGGCGTAAATGGCAGGTTGAATTGGCCTCAGGGTCAAAGGTTGTTGTAGAGAAGCTTGTGCAGGGTTGTAGTCTAAATATAGGGGCATTAACAACTAAGGTGGACCTCTGAATCCTACCACTTGGTTCATATGATGTCGTCTTGGGAATGGATTGGTTGAGTGCACACCGTGCCATGATAGACTATCACCATAAAGCAGTGTGGTGCATTGATGATTCCAGAAAGGAGGTGGAGATCGTGGGTATCCAAAGGCCCATTTCATTGCAAATGATCTATGCCATGCAACTAAAAAGGTATTTCCGATAGGGTTGTCAGCTTTTTGCAGTATCAATGAGTGATATGGAGTCAGAGGATAGTTGAGGGGTGTCATTGGATGATTACCCTCTCTTTAAGGAGTTTTTAGATGTTTTTCCAGGTGAGATACCTGGAATGCCGCCAAAATAGGATATAGATTCCAAGATTGATCTGGTACTTGGAGCTGAGTCGATATCTCGAGCTCTGTATCAAATGACAATGCAGGAAGTTCAAGAACTCTGTCTGCAATTGGAGGAGTTGTTGGCTAAGGGGTTTATCTTCCCAAGTGTTTCCCCTTGGGGAGCACCTGTGATATTCGTAAAGAAGAAGGATGGTTCTCTCTGCTTATGTATTGATAGGAAGTTGAACAAAGTAACGGTGAAGAACCGATATCCCTTGGCCAGAATTGACGATCTATTCGATCAGATAAAAGGGGCGAAGGTATTTTCTAAAATTGATCTCAAATCGAAATATCATCAATTGTGGATTCCGGATGCAAATATTCATAAAACAACATTTCGCACTCGATACGGACGTTACAAGTTCACTGTGATGTCGTTCGGGTTAACAAATGCACCTTCAGTCTTCATGAGCTTGATGGATGGGGTGTTTCAAACGTATTTGGATAGATTCGTCCTTGTGTTTCTCGACGATATTTTGATTTATTCCAGGTCTATTGAAGAACATGAGGAACATCTAAAGTAGGTGCTACAGTGCTTAAGGGACAATCAGTTGTTTGCCAACCTGGAAAAGTGTGAATTCTATAAGACTGAAGTTCAATATTTGGGCCATGTGATTTTAGGTGAGGGAATTTCAG
Source organism: Sequoia sempervirens (assembly GCA_007258455.2). Classification (NCBI taxonomy): domain Eukaryota; kingdom Viridiplantae; phylum Streptophyta; class Pinopsida; order Cupressales; family Cupressaceae; genus Sequoia; species Sequoia sempervirens. Next base: position 657,878,313 of record VDFB02000003.1, on the reverse strand, counting down.
TTGATCCTGCAAAGATTCAGGTCATTGTGGATTGGCCCGCACCCACAAATGTCTCAGAAATTTGCAGTTTCATGGGACTAGTAGGCTATTATCGGCGGTTCATCCAAGGCTTTTCAAGGATTTCCCATCCTATCACCTCTCTCTAGAGGAAGGGAAATAAATTTCTTTGGTTTGATCAATGTCAGTTAACATTCCAAACTCTTAAGGAAAAGCTAACTAGTGCATCAATTTTGGCAGTACCGGATCCTACAGTAGATTTTGTTGTATGTACGGATGCTTCTTTGGAAGGCTTAGGGGTCATTTTGATGCAAGAAGGGTGAGTAATTGCGTATGAATCACAGAAACTTAAGGATCATAAAATAAACTACCCCACACATGACCTTGAGTTGGCCGTAGTTGTACATGCTTTGGTAAGATGGAGGCACTTCCTCTTAGGGCATCGGTTTGAGTTGCATACAGATCATCGTAGTTTGCAATACATCTTCATGCAGCCAAACCTGAATGCAAGACAGAGGAGGTGGATGGAATTCTTGTGCGAATATGATTTTGAAGTAAAGTATATCCAGGGCAAAGAGAATGTGGTGGCAGATGTGTTGAGTCCACGCAGGCATGAGATTTTTGTTGTGGCTCTTGAGGTTGATTTGAGGAGTTAGATCCTCGTAGCTCTTCCTTCGGACAATTGGTATCAAGAGGTGAAATCTGAGATTGAGTCGGGCATAGCTCTGGAAGGAAAATTTGTTGGATACTTGTTGGATTTTGATGGTGTTTTGCGCTATGTAGGTCGAATGTATGTACCTCCTACAGAGATTCTTCGCACCCTAATCTTGACTGAAGCCCATTAGGCACCTTGTTCGGTGCACCCTAGAGTTAAGAAAATGTATGCGGATCTTCAATCACTATATTTTTGGGCAAGATTGAAGCGTGCTATCACTGATTTTGTGGCTAGATGTCTAGAATGTCAGAGGGTTAAGGCTGAGCATCATCATCCTGCAAGTTTGTTGCAGCCTCATCTTGTTCCAGAATGGAAGCAGGATATTATCTCTATGGATTTTATTGTTGGCTTGCCTATGTCTTCCAGGTGGCACAATGCTATCATGGTCACCATTGACAGACTGACCAAGGTAGCCCTTTTCTCTCCTATCCGATCTTCCTATACTGCTTCTTTGGTATCCAAGGTGTTCATGGAGGACATCGTTCGTTTGCATGGGATACTGCGAAGAATAATTTCTGGCAGAGATCCAGTATTCACATTTGCGCTATGGACATCCTTGCAGTAGTCCTTAGGGACTCAATTGAACTTTAGTTCTAGCTACCATCCTGAGATAGATGGTCAGACAGAGAAAATCAATCAAGTGTTTGAGGATATGCTCTGCATGTATGTCATGGACCAACAATCACGTTGGGAAGATTATCTATACTTGGTTGAGTTTTCCTACAACAATGGTTACCATAGTTCGATCGGCATGGCTCCTTTTCAGGCTTTATACAACTATCCTTGTCATACCCCTTTGAGCTGGGATCAATTAGAGGACAAGGTTCTTCTTGGACCTGAAATGCTTCGAGATATGGAGCAACAGGTAGCTTGCATCCGAGAGATTTTGTAACAGCTCAAGATAGACAGAAAAAGTATGCTGATGCACACAGAGTTGATCGACAGTTTGCAGTTGGAGATCGAGTGTTTCTTCAAGTGTGTCCACAGAAGATCCCTATTTTTTATGGAAAGGGTTCTAAGCTTGCGCCCTGGTTCATAGGGCCATTTGAGGTGTTAGAAAGAATTGGTCCTGTTGCCTACCACTTGGCCTTTCCACCCAGTTTGTCGCGGATTCACGATGTTTTTCATGTTTCAGTCCTTAGACCATATTATCTTGATGTTACTCACGTACTTGAATGGAATACTCTACAGGTCGAGGACGGGTAGCTAGCTCTCGAGCCCATGGCCATGCTGCAACATAGGAGACTCGCCCTCAGAGGCAAGGATATTGAACAGGTGCGGGTCCAGTGGGACCCCAATGATGAGACTTCAGCAACATGGGAGGATGCCTCCCGTATCAAACAATCTTATCCTTACCTGTTTACTGGCTTCTAGGAGTAAGCCGAATTCATGGGGGGGAGGATGTAATACCCCTCATGTTGCTGTTTGGACCTGATATTTTCTGTGGTTTTGTTTGACACTTTAAACTGTTTGATGACTATGCTACTTTATTTGATGACATGGATATTATGATATGACATTATGGTTACATGTGATTTGGTGATGTTTAATTTGATTTCAGTAGTACATTGTGATGCAGCAGAATAGTAATTATTTTATGATGATGTGATGTGATCGGTTTAGTTTAGCAATGTTACTTTACACTTGATGTTGCAATTGTTATTATAGCCTTGGTGAGGGGACAATGTAGCACCATTCATTTGCAAGTGCCCTGCTACACTGCGATTCCTTCTCACAATGTGATGTATTTGATTATATATATATGTTGTACACAACCTTGTTTGTATGCAACAATTGTAGGAACAGAGTCTCGATTCCACCTGCTTCAGTAGGACAGGGCAAGCATCAAATTAACCCAACGAGCATGAAGTTGAAACAAAGATGACAAGGAAGTCGCCCCATCCTAAGTTTTTCAACCCGTTTTATGTTTAGTGGTATTGTGCATCTTTGACCCTTGTCATTTTTGCATTTTATAATAGTTATTTTGTGTGAGTGTATTTATGTTACTTATTTTACGTTGGTGTGTAGTATGATGTAATTTAAATAATTAAATGATTAAAATAAATGTTAATAATAGTTATTGGAATAGTTTTTATTATAATATAAAAGTATTAAATTAAAAGTCATATAATTTATTAAAGATAAATAAATTGAAAGGTGTAAATTAAATTATTTAAATTGGTGTTTGGACAATTTAATGAAAATAGCATGTTGAGGATAATTAATGGAATAATATAATTAAACAAGTTAAATTGTGTGAGCTGCAAGTATAAATTAGCAAAATTGAAACTAAAACAAAAAGTGCAGCTCGAATAGAAAAAAACTCAAAAAAAGAAAGAAAAGAATAAAAGGGCCAATGAATGTTGAGATTTTTGGCTGAAAAGCTGGTGAAGAAATAGAAGATTTCTATTCATCCTTTTTTTTTTAATTTTTCGAAAAAAGATGAGGATATCTTTTTATTTAATAGCAAAAATGAGAGGTTTTCATTCACAGGAAAATTATTGAGTTTTGGAAGAATTTGCATCTTCTCTTGGGTCTCTGTAAAAATTGTTTCTCTTTCATTGTTCTGGAAAAGAGGCTCTTCTGAATAAAAGATTTAGATTAGAAAATTGATCAAGGAAACTGGTGGAGAAGTTCTGAAGAAAGAAAGGGGAGCTCTTCGAAAAGGATGGTTCGAATCAAAGGAAAGCTTCATCAACTCCTCAACAAGCATAGGACTCTAGGTTCCTTTATTGATCTTTATTGCTTGTTAAATTTGAAATGGCAAATATGTTGTTCTGTGAAAGAAAAATCTTTTGAGGTTTTAGAATTTGCTGGTTAACAGATAGATGAAAGAAATTTATTTGAGTCTCTGAAAATGTTCAATATGTTTATAATTTTGTTAAGGGAAAATTGATTCCCCTCTATAATAAATGGGTTTATATATATATATATATATATATATATATATATATATATATATATATATATATATACAGATATATTATGTATATATAAATATTTGTTTTAGTTTCTACAGAAAAGAAAATGTTTTGTGTTCATTAAGTTGATACTTATATATATACAACATATATATATCATTATATATGAATATACATATATATATATACATATTTGTAGTCTTTTTTTAAAATATGGGACGGATTGAAGTCGTCGGCCGAATGTTGTTTCAGGTATCGCCATACACTTTTATTTATGGGTTGAGGGAGGGACGGTTGCCGTACCCTTCCCCCCATCCATATGGGCCGTCGTGGGCTATACACAACAGTCCATAGACTGTTATGTGCAGCAGTCCTACGGGCTGTTGTGCGCAGTCCGCGTACGTTGGTGGAAACAAATTTTATTTAATTAAAATTTTGTTAAAATATATATAAATATATATATTTATATTTATATTAATATATGTTTTTTTTTTGGAACATTTATATACCAGAAACAAAATCAATGAGGCCAGAATTATTATTATTATTTTTAAATAAAAATAAACAGAATGTTTATATATATATATATATATATTGATTTCTCTTACGATTATGAAATTATAAATATGACTATAATTTATTCATGGAAATAGTCAAAATTGTATTTATATCAGAATTATTATCAAAATGTTTTCTTCAAAATTATTTCATTGAAATTGGGAAATAAATCTTATTGTATAATTGCGAATGAAATAAAAAAAATTGTGGTATTTTGGGTATGTTTTATAATACTCGTGTGTGGATATTGTTATGTTACTTGCATTATGGAATCTTGTAAAATTGATTTGGCTACTTTTCTTTATGGTTATGTTATTGTTTTGGCTTTATTGATGTGGGAACCCAGTTTGCTTTAGGGAACCGCTAGGGATATTGTGAACCTTAGACTTCCAAAGGCTTGAGCTTATTGTTAGTCATTGTATCTCTCTTTATGTACTTTTGATGTGGCAAGTTAGTGAGTATCATTATTTTGAAAGGGTTGTACAAGAATTGAGACTCTGATTATGTGCTTTTAGCGAGATGGGTCATGCCTCGCATGTTTTTCTGTTGAGATTTAACGTTCATTTTATGTAGTACAACCCTTGGCTTGGTATATGTTTTGGGGCTATAGGGAGAGTGGCTATTCGTTGGGGTTGGTGCCTCAAAAGGAGGAAGGGCCAGGATAACCCATGTAAGAGTTACATTAAAAAGTGAAAACCTAATAAAAGAATTTAGGGGGATGGGTAGTAATAACATAATAAGATAATCTTGGATTCCTCGTCTATCCACTAGGGCTTTCACAGACTAATGGTAGACTAAGAAGGCCATGGTTGGCAAGGTTGTTACCTCGTCTTCATGAGAGGTTAACGGCTCCGCATGAGTCACCCTATGGGGTCGGTGCCTCAAGTAGGAGGAAGGGCCAGGATAACCATAGATGGGGGTCAACGCCTCATGTAGGAGGAAGGGCCAGGATAACCCATGTAGGACTATGCGATGACACTCTCCACTCATTGCCCTTATGCTTTGCTTTCTTACTTGCCTCTGGAAGTGGTTAATGGTTGTTGTCTTTGATTTATTTATGATGTGTTTTATGGTCTTGTGTTATTGTGACTGATTCTTGGTTGTTGTTCATTTACGATCTATATTCTCTCATGTTATTTCATTGGAGTTATTGTTACTATGTTACTATTATTTGAGTCTAGTCTTGTTGGCATCCTTGGTCATGGTCACTTCCTTGTCACCTCTGAGCACGGGGGGTGGGTTTTTCTAAAACCCACGTGGTTGGGTGGAACGTGCTTCGCACCCGTTGGGTTCCCCATCAGCATTTGTTCTACACAGTATCTTCCAGGTGGAATTGTACCTGATGTTCATAATGTATTTTTGATATTTCTTGTATTATGTATCTATCCCACATGTATGGTAGGTTTTGATGTAACTCGTGTATGTGAACATGTAATATATTAAGAGATGGTGTAATGTAAATGCACTCTTGTAGTCATTTATGATTTATGAGATTTATGATGGTTTGGTATCATGTGATGTATTTATATTTATGCTTATGAATGTATGGATGTTATCTCTTGCAACTGATTATTTTAATGTCTATGATGGATGTACAATTAGTTAAGTTACTTAGCTTTATATGTATCTTTCGTTATGGGTTGGTTTTATGCGATGTGACCTCGCGTGCCCCAAAGGGCTTAGATGTGTATGATGTTATCATGAAATGTAATAATGTTTAATGGTTCTTTATATGTTTACTTTGTGTTATTAAAAAAAAGTGTGCATAGTTGTTGTCCTTTGGGGTTTGCACGACGGGCATTACACAATGAATCTATCTAGTTTCTCTTTTATATAGCTTGATCCTTCCCTCTTGTTTGTCCAGGTAAATATGCCATTTTTTGTTTGGATATCCATTAGATCATTGTTAGTTAGAAACTTTCCAAATTCATCTATTGCCTCAGTGATTCTAGTGTTTCCACCTTCTTTCTCAGTTAATCTGAGAACCACATTAAAATCACCACCCATTATTATTTTACCTCTATTTAGTGCATTTAGTTTCTGACTTAGGCTGACCCATAATTTGGTTCGCTCTTCATTCTTTATGGGGCTGTAAATATTAAAAAGTGTAAATTGTAGATTGTGCTTTAGGCTTGTCACTTTGCATATTATCCAATTTAAATCCTTCTCTATTATTTTCAGTCCAAAATTGTTTGGGTGCTATATTATTCCTAGACCTCCTGTTGTCCCTTGTGATTTTGAGAAAGTTTCTTCCCAACCTGCCATTCTAATGATACGCTCGTTTACTTCCTCCATTTTGGTCTCCTATAATAAAATTATATCTGAGTCGGATTTCTCTATTTGACGCTTTAATAGACGTCTTTTTGAAGGGGCATTCAATCCCCTTATATTCCAAGTTGTTAATCACATTATTGTTTTAAGTGGGAGCGCTCCCTCCTTTTGATCCTATCATGAAATTGAGAACACTTTTATCCCACTTTCCTTTACCAGTTCCTCCCTTTTTTGTTTGTTAGACTTCCTTCCTTTCTTCTTTTTCACTTTTGTGTCTTGGTCCAAGAGTTGGGAAGCAATTTGGCTTATAATTCTATTATCTATGATGTCTAATCCATCATAGATTTCATCTCCACTTTCTACAAAGTTAGAGTCTACTTCTACCTGATTTTCTGTTTCAACCTGCTTTGGTCGAACTATCATGTCAGGTTTTTCTTTTGCTTGATTCTTCTCCATTTTTACATTGTTACCTTCGGGTCCTGTCTTTTGCGTTTCACTTTTTTGTGGGATTTAGGTATTTTCTTTGGGATTACTTTTCTTTCTTCTTATGTAGCTTTCTTCCTCCATACTTGGATTGGTGAGGGGTTCTTTTTTCCCACTTTGTTTGTGAAATCTCTCTTATTGTTTTCTAATCTTTGTAATATTGGTTCTTCAATCTCAATTTCTTGCTCCCAGACCCCACTTTTTGTTATTAGTTTGATTTTCTTTGGGATTTCACTGATCATTGCTATGTGTAGTCTAGCATAAATATAAGAGTTTTCTTGCAGTAGTGGAGTATCAATTTCCAATAATGTACCCAAGGATCTGCCAATTTTCTCCAAGCATTCTTTGGACCAATACTCCAATGGAAGATTATATAATTGTAGTCATTTTGGTTCCTTATACTATGTGAGGTGTCTAGGGTTGAAATTGGCTACCCATTTCTACATATAAATTGAATTTCCATTCATGTCTTTTAACCCTTCTTTTAGTATTGCATCTCTATCTTCTTCATTCAAGAAGATGATTATGAAGAATCCCTGGGGCATGAATTTAATACCATGGTTTCTCCTTATGTTCCTTTGGGCCCAATCTTCAATCTCCAATCTGCTTTTTTTGGCCCCTATGATTTTACTTATTATTCCCACCTTCTGTAGAATACTTATATCTTCTTTTATTTCTTCTTGGGTGTTTATTTCCATGGGCGGTATTGTTTCGGTCTTTACATCTAATGATTAGGCCAATGTTTGCTTTCTGTTTTTCTCTCCTAGCTTTTGTTATTTCTTCTTTCACTTATTTTGATATCTAAAATCTTCTTCTTTTGGCTATGTTTTGGAGGCTCTATTTTGTAGCTTTCATTTTTGTTGGATGTTCTACTTTGCTCGGTTCTCCACTAATCCTTCTTAAATGATGTCTCACCTTGGTTGGGCAGTTTCTTCCCTGCTTGCTTTCTCAATACTAGGTTATTTGGCCATGTTATATAGTGTGAGACTTTGAAATCTACTTCAGGTTCGCAGTTTGATCCGTTCCTTCCTTGTGGCCTCATTATTACAGTTTGGCTTAAATTTTCTTGGTTTGAGTATCGTACAACTGCTTTATTTTGGTCCTAAAATATATTTCCTTCTGTGCTCTGACCTGAATTGCTTCTTTTCTTTGCATTAAAGGTTCTTTCCCCGATTTGCAAATAAAATTTAGAGTTCTGAAATTTGCACTTTAAGTTCGCACACATAGCTTTTTATTAATATATCTAATGTTTCTATTTTAAAATTATAAGAAATATTTAAAGTAAATAAATAAAATAAAATTAAAATTGTGTTATTTCACTCTTAAGTGAAGAAGAATCTTAGATTGATATTTTATATTTTTATGGTTAATTATTAAAAAATTATAAGAAATATTTGTTAGTCTATAAATAAAAGAGTACTTAGATTATGTTATTTAACTCTAAGTTTGAATAAGTTGGTAGTTAATTTATTTGACTTTTATTCTTACTTTATGTAAATTGAAAGAAAAATAGATAAAACTCTTATGTAAAAAGGTTCAAAAAATATCATTAATCATGAATAGAGTGTTTCATCATAAAAAGTCAAAAAATTAGATATTCATCACATAGATAAATGGGCAAGTGAATCTATAGCCACCAAGTATTTAATCTTATTAGATATTAAATTTCTAAGAAAGCGCTAGAACTTGATACCTTACAATATATTTTATAATAATATGAAGACTAAATGACAATATATAGGGAAAAAAATCAAGCTTTCAAACCCACACTAATATAAAGTGAAACTAATGTACTTAATATTATTTAATACAAATATTAATATTTATTTCAAAGGGGTCCTATAAAAATAATAATAAACATTTATATTCATAAAGATGTGGTTATAAATCTAAATTTTAACCAAAAGACAAAGTATTAACAATATAATTGTTAATTGTCTCATCCTATGTATGTTGATTATAAAATGAGCTGAGAAAGAGAAACGAAATAAAAATAGAAAATAAAGAACAAAATCAAAGACACGAATTTATAGTGGTTCGACACTTGCCTACATCCAATCTCAAACAGGGAATAATTGTATTAATCAATCACATCATCTAGTACATTATCTTCCATATATTTATACAAAGCTCTTTGAATATGAAGAGATGGGAGAATACAAACGGTCATGTGACCATTGGGCTTCACATCCCAACAATCTCCCCCGTGAAGTCCAATCGGCACAACCATGCACTGTCATCCCCTGCATTTCCACTTTGAACTCACATTAAAACCAGACCCATCGAGGATTTTAACTTTGCAAAACTTTGTTCACGGACACTCTGGATTAACCTTCTCCATGTCAAATCAGAGGTAACAACATCTCCTCTTACTAATTTCTCACGCACAAACTTTCCCATCAAAACATTACTTTCTGCCGGTTCATAAAACACTCCTTCGTCATGCCAATTTCCCACGAATGCATTGGATTGAAATCCTTGTCGCAGAATTTGTTCATTCACCTTTTCTACTGGCAATAATGTATTAATATCAACTGGAAATATAAAGGACGGGGCATTCTTCTCAGCCTTCTCAAAAACCTATCTGAGATTGCTTTCACTTTCTCCAACCAACTTTGACATAATTTCAGGTCCATTAATACAGAAAAAGAAGGCACTAGTTTCATTTGCAACTGCCTTGGAAATTAAGGTCTTTCTAGAACCAGGTGGCCCATAAAGCAGAATACCCTTTGGGGGTTTCATTCCAATTGATTTGAAGAGTTGTGTGTTCCTAAGAGGAAGTTCGACCAATTCACATATCTAAGCCATTTGTTTTCGTACACCACCAACATCATCATAACCTATTTCATCTAATCTATCTTCATCCTCCCGCTTTACGGGCTCCCCTTCGCAGAAAATTTCAATATCTGGAGAAACAACACAATATTCCCTAGGGTCTGTCTCAATTACCTAGAACTCCACACTACGTATTCCACCTCTTACAAGGAAAAGGTCACCTTTTATCAGTGGGCGATAAGCTTCCAAGAAATAGGGCTTTAAACAAGCATCAAACAAATTCCCAATGACACCCTCGAAGGTATCAACATTGGGTTCCTCCTTCATCTGAACTTCTCCATACAAACTGCTCCCCTTCTCAACACGTATCTCCATTTTCCCATGCTCCTGGCTTTCTGTAGCTTGTTGAAATACCTCTGAAACCTTGTGCCTCTCAGCTCCAATAGATACTTTCCATGAATGATTGATAACAAACCTAGGAGGTATTCACCATGCCGTTTGTGGTACCATGCAAGGCTCTTCTAGTGTACACTGTGATGGAACATTTCTTCCAAATCCTGGAGGTAAATCATAATCAAATCCAGATTCCATTGGGTGCCACAACAAGCATTTCTTTGCTTGTAGTTGATCTCAAACACCGACCTAACTTGATTGCAATGGTGCATCTTCGGCAAGAAATAATCTAACCTGACATAAATTGGTCTCTGGCACCCATGACACTTTCTTAATATTGCGACGACTAGGCTTGTTCTGCTTGGCTTGGCTAGACATTTGATTCAAAAACCCCATTCTGGGCAATATGGTAGAAGCAGTCATCTGCAAATCCATCATTGAAGCATTTCCCTGACGATCCATGGCCAGTGCTTGAGGATTTCCACCTTTCTCCACTTCTTGGGGAAGTTTACAGAAAAAATGAACCATCAAATAACTAGATTCCATCTCCACTAATCTCAATGCAGTATTACGACCATCTTCACGGAACCTCTCCAAAGCTTCTCCTGCAACAGTTGTTATTTCTACTTGAAGGGTAGGGAAGCGCTTCAACTCCTGAGTTTCATTTAGAGATTTGCGAACAAGTTCCTTGAGGATAAAATGCACCGCATCAATAGATGCTTCAGTGGGACCCTTGAAATAACCAAGAGCACCATCTATAAGCCTCTGATATCCTTGTTCAGGATCAGCCTCAAAAACCACCTTCCTCACATTTTGCAAAGAAAGATGTCGATCAAAAGGTAGTTTTTCCAAAGCTGCTAGAAGTTGGTTTTCAAAAACTCCATTGACTTGCTCATCATCCTTAGGAACATTCCCACTAAAAAACTCCCCGCTATTGTCCTAGTATGAATCTAACGCATCCATATCACAGATTACACACAACTCTACTGCCACAAAGGTCTTCTCCTCAACGGGATGCTCGTAGACCAGACTTGGAGTACTTATTATTTTTCCTTCAAATTCTTCGAATTCCTCAAACACGTCTACCTCTCCATCTTCTTTGAGTTCTCTGTCAACTTCACCGTCTGAACGTTTCCCACCACTGCCTGTAACACCCGCCACGAAACCCTAGAGAATGACACCCACATAATGGAAGTGAACAATTTTTTTAAAAAAAGTGTAATTAAACAAGTAAATTAAACTACACTAACACTTACATTCTCTAAGGTACGTGACGACGTACTTACAATACCCATTACTAACAAAAGTTACTAAACATAACTTATATTTACTACCCATGAATTAAAGATCATACATCCAATAACATTAAAATACATCATTTAAGCTATAAAGTACAATAATGATTCATTCACACATTGCATTTATTTAATATTACAATTACAATTCTCATTTCCAAATGAGATAGTTTATACAAAAGAGTTACAATTACAAATTACAAGGATTCTCCTCGAATACAATTGAGGAGTGATACTATTACAAGGTACCCAACAGATACAAAAGTGACATAAGAAAAGTACAAGTCCACTGGTACACACGAGCTCTCCATCAGGAAGTACCCACCATCACGAACAAGAACTGGGGACCCAATGGTGTAAGGTGCATGTTCCACCCAACCAAGTGGTACTCGAAGGCCCACCCCTCGTGCTAGGAGATAGTAAAAGAGCTTCTTAGGAAAAACCTACAACCTCTAGACATAGGCAGAAACAATACTAAATTGTACAAGTACAATACTAACAAAATGGTTACAATGCTTCCAGATAACAATGATCAACTACAAAGTACAACAAACTAACTGACGGTTGTCATAGGAGGAGTGTCATCACAAAGTTGCATGGGTTACCCTGGCGAATCTTCCTAGGCTTCGGCCCCCATCTTGGGTTACCCTAGTGACCTCTTACGAAACTCGATCCCACATGCAATCCAATGCAGAATCGATTATCTTTCATAGAGACAAGATACCAATCTTGTCATTCCAGGCCTTCTCATCTCATCCCAAGTCTTTACTAGCCCTTGAGTCCATGAGCGAGGCACTATAAATAAGTTAAGTGTTTAAACTACCCTTTTCCCCTAACATATTTATTTAATTTTCACTGATTAAACTAACTCTACATGAGTTACCCTGACACCACTTTGTGTGTCGGCCCTCATGAAAAGCCACTCCCCTATTAACAACCTAAGGGATCAATTCCACTAACATAGGGTAAACCAAGTGCACATAACCAATTACAAATACCAACTCAATAACAATATACAACACAACTTGTTCATAGAACCAGGTGACCATACTTGATAAAATACCACGTGCACTACCCAAGTTATTTCAAAGCTAAACCAACATAAGTTACAATCCCCATCTCAAGGAAACATATATGGAAGTCTCACATAAACAAATAACTCAATTTGTCCAACAACAAGAATGAGAGAAAACACAACTTTAAAAGAACAATTTCAGGCAACATATTAATCTAACTTTAGGATTTCCTAAATCCAAATAATTCAATAACACATCGTTTGCAAATACCCAAAGTAAATAAAATTATATTTGCAACATTAAGGAATTCAAAAACCTAATTGTTTAATTCCATTCGCAATTTAAATAAGGAACTAAACCAATTGTTTTACTTCAAATTTTCTCAATTACAACTAATGATAAGAGTCAAAAAAAAAAATTTAAATAAAATCATTTTATTATAAAATCAATATTTGCATCTATTATAATAAAATAATCTTAAAATAATTATATTTAAACATATAAATATTATTTAAATATTATTTAAATATTATTTAAATATATATTTGTAACATCAATTTAAATTCTAAATCATTTAATCAAATCCAATTATCTGCTAATTAAATATACACATATATATTATATATTAAAAATAATATATAAAATATATATATATATATATATAATTTATATTATATAAAAAAAAATTAAAAAAAAAACAAAGTCGTTGAGGCAGGGGACGCAAGGTCCAACCATACTGGGGTGGCTGCTACGCAGCCTCCCCCTTATGGGGGTCGCTGCCTGTGAAGACAGCGCTGGCGTTGCCTTCACGGCCAGCGCCTCCCATGATGGGGGCGGCTGTGGGGGTAGCTCCCCCAGCCCCCAAAAATTTCACATTTGTTTTTTATTCCAAAAGTAAATTCCACAGCCGGTGAATTTTTAGAACCAAAAAATTCTGAAAATTTCCCACATTAAAAGCATACAAAATTTATATATATATAATCAAAATACACACACACACATTTCCATTTTATAGTCAAACTAGACATTTTTTCTACAGAAAGAACTATAGTAAAAGAATTTTCAAGCACAAATTCTTAATTTCAATTTCTAAATTGTATTGGAAAAATAAACTTAAATCCAAACACAAAAATTTATATGTTTTTCCTTTTGTTTCCTCTTCCAATTTTTCTATTGTTAAAAAAATGATTTTCTATAGAGGATCTAAAATTTTCCATAATTTTCTACAGAAATTTCTCAAGCAACCTTTCAAAATTTAAAATCAATGCTTTTAAACAATAAGCAATAAAAGAACCTATTTTTGAAGCTTGAAGAAAATGAAAACTAGAGTTGAGCTTCCCTGCAAAATCCAATCTTCTAGAATCTCTTCCAAAATCTCTACTTCCAGACAAAAAAATGCAATCCTACAGAGCAAAACCTTCCTCTATTTTAACAGCAAAAAATTTCCAAGATATTTACTTTTTCCATCCAATTCCTCAATAAATTCTCTCTACACTTAGTCAAATTTCCCCAAAATATCTCTTTCAACCACCATAGTTATTTCCCTTATGCATTCAAAATTTATTTTTGTTTTTAAATAATTTAAAACAAAATATAGTTTCCAAATAAATTTAAATCATTTAATATATGCACTTTACAAAACAACTTTAATTATTTAATTTATTTAATCAATAACTTTAATTTAATTAATTAATTTATCCATTTACTAAGATTTAATTATTTAATTTATTTAATCAACAACTTTAGTTTAATTAATTAATTTATCTATTTAATAAGATAAATTAATTTATCTTAAGATTAATTAATTTATCTTAAGATTAATTAATTTATCTATTTAAGATAAATTTAAATTACCAAGTACCAATTGAATAAAATAAAATTAATTAAATTAAATAACAATTTAATCTAAAATACATAAATTAACATTTACAACCACTTAAACATTAATTTTCACATATACTTCCCACCAATAATAAATTATCAAAACATCAAAGACGACATGACTCAACAACAAACCAGACACAAACTAACGACACTATGATAGGGTTGTAGTTTGACAAGGGAACCCCATTTCTATCTCTCAATCAACAATACCGTTGGGATATGGACACACTCAAACCTGTGAAGCCAGGTGGAGACGATGTCCTGTACCTGCAATCCTACAAACAAGACGAGTGTCGAACATGCATATAACATAGTAGTCACACCGTAAAGAGAAATCACAGAATCACAGGGCACTCGCATGCGAGTGATGTAATCATGTCCCCTTCACCAATACAATCACATCAAGACTGACAAAATTAAAGCATCATTAATCAACAGATGAGCATATATCAATATCAACAACTATGCTAATCAAAAGCATACATAAAACATAACCATCTGTATAGTGCATCATCACATCAAAATATAACACCATTATCGCTCCAATGTCAGCGATCATAAAACCATAACAAATATCCGAGTCTGTCAAAATAAACACACTGTCTAACAGCATAGCAAACCAGAGGGGTACTACACTGCCAGCTTGCAGGGCTTTCTTCTTGGAGTCCTCCAAATCGGCCATCGTTGCACTCTCAGCCTCTCTAGCTTCACCTGCATGCAATTTTGCTTCAATAAATGGCATATCTTCATCCATTGGAGTTGCTTCTGCAATAGATTGTGCAACCAAGGGAGTTTCATCTATTTCAACGAAATTCCACATTCAACAGGAGCAACAACTGTTTCTTCATGAGGCACTACTTGTGATTTTAACTTCTTATTTGTGGAATTGTGATCATAATTTCTCACCCTATGTTTCATGGAATTCCTCACTTCTTCTTGTTCCTTTGGAAGATCAAACATGACCCTCTTATTACATTTCATTGATTTCAACTTTGAAGATTGATACCTTTTGTGTGAATTCTCAAGACCTTGCTTTCCCATGTGACCAAGCCTCTTGAACCAAGGCTCTGTGTCACTATCCACCATTGCCATCGCAGCTCCCACCTTATTGTGACTCTCCAGCACATATAAAGTGTTTAATTTGTTGCCTTCTGCAATCACTTTGTCTTCTTTTGTCACCTTTCATCGACTTAGTTCAAAAGTAACTCCACATCCTTGAGAACTCAATTGCCCAACTGAAATTGAATTATGTTTCAGTTGAGGGACATACCTGACATCCCTTAACAACCAACTATTTCCACTTGATAGTTTCAACAAAACATCTCTTATGCCAACAATATCAAGAGATTTATTATCTGCAAGAAGGACCTTACCAAAAACATCGTTTTGAAAGGTTTTGAAAAAATCCCTACATGAAGTAACATGAAACGAAGCTCTCATATCTAGCACCCAAGCATTTGTTTCAATTTCTTCTTTGGTTAACATAAGTACACTATCTTCCATATCTGCTTCTTGGCTCTAACCAAGCTCTGATACCAATTGTTGATTATAAAACAAGCAGAGAAAGAGAAACATAATAAAAATAGAAAATAAAGAACAAAATCATAGACAAATTTATAGCGGTTCAGAAATTGCCTATATCCACTCTCAAACAGGGAATAACTGTATTAATCAATCACATCATCTAGTACATGATCTACCATATATTTATACAAAGCTCTTCGAATACGAAGAGATGGGAGAATACAAACAGTCATGCAACCATTGGGCTTCACATCCCAACAATGTATTCCTATAGAAAAGATACAGTATTATGGTAAAAGAAAGATATGAGGGAAAAAAAATTATTGGAATTTTAAATTTTTATGGTTAATTGCAACTTACGAGATATTTTAATTTTATATTATTTCAAAGGCAAGTAATGGTATTGTTATTTTATTTTACTTGTACAAATGACTTAATCTTATTTAATTTAAATATCTAATGTGGCTAAACACACCTCCTAGATGCACCACACTAAATATTCATTTAATCTACAATATTATAAAAAAAAATTATATAAGGTGTATAATACCTAATCTCAACACTTGAAACCTCACCTAGAATCCTTGTGAAATCTAATGTGTTAAGTTTTCTAGATTTTTAGGTTATTGGGATTTCCCATACATTCATGCTTCCTTTGGCATCCCCAATCCACAAAGCCTGAAAACTATTAAAAGGTCTATGTGATTATTTTACAGAGAATTTTAATTGTTCCTTACTTGGTTACATCTTTCCATCCACCTCAAAGATTTGAAACTCCACCAAATCCTTCATCAAAATTAATCTAAGTATTTTGGAGTGTTGGAGTTCTTCATACCTTATGAATAATTTGCAAATAATATTGTGAGTAATTAAATACAGAGGATTTATAAGATTAATGATAGCTTAATCCTCAATAAAAGAAAATGAAACTAGGTTTTTTATATAATATAAAATAATATTATATTTTTATATTATATAATATTTATATATTTTATTATGATTTATATTATATATTATATTATTAAATAATTATCTTATAATATATCATATCATATATTATAATTTTATAGATAATATAATTTAATATAATTATATATATATAATACAAACATAAGTTAATATATTATATATTTAAACTATTATATTATATATAATAATATTATTATTTATAAATATAATATTATAATATATTATCTTATAATACATCACATATAATAGTTTAAATATTATAATTCTACATGTTTTTATAATGTATTAAAAAATTGTATATTATGTTTATTTGTATAATATAATATTTAAACTATTATATTATAAAATTTATATCTAATATAACAATATAATATTTATAATATATTATATTATAACATATATATATATATATATATATATATATATATTACAACATTACAATATATAATATAATATTTTTAATGCATTAAAAAATCATCAACTAATCAAATTATTCAAAATTATTTTTAAAATTTTATTTTATTACAATAAAGCATATAAATTTTATAAAATATTTTAATTACAAGTAATATTCTTAGTAAAAATAAATATTAAATTAAACAATTTTAATTTGAATTTAACACATATAACTATTGTGCACACATTATATAATATGCAATATAAGATAAAACTATATAATATATATTATATTATATAATTAAAAATAGAGTTGTCTAATAAAGAACGAGTAAAACAATATAAGTTATAAACATTGCATGTTAAATTTTATTTTTTCGAGAGGCGAGATAAAGTTCTCTAATATTCCTTTAGGTCTGACAAACATGGGTACTTTACAACGGACTGGCAAATGCTACAAACCCATTGATATAACAGTTAATGGCATGATGCATGGATGGATGGTGGGCGCATTTCACAGTTAGTAGAAATGGAAATAGGGAAATAGGATTACAGTTAGCGGGGCCCACACTAAGCATCAATGCTTAGTGTGTGACATTTAAGCCCAACCGTCACATATTCAAGGAAGGAAATAGGTTGATGCGCTGGCTAATGTGGTTGCTGATGTGGCTCAGTTGTTCGTAGGGGTTGTGGTGGCAAAGCAATAAATGTGTCATCACAAAGAGTTTGTGTTTCTCACATCTGGGCAGTACATATCTTGTTTATGATGGTTGTTCGTGGTCTAGGGCATGTGAGGATTAGAGGGAAGTTTCTATGGCATGTGGTGGTGGGATGTGTGTTGGTTTGCCACCTCGCCGACTCATTTCCAAGTCGTGTCTAAGAAGGTGGACGATGCCTAAGGAAGTGTGGGAGGATAGAATTTGCACTTTTTGTAACGATGGGGTGGTGGAGACGAAATGGCACTTTATCTTGGAATGTGCTTCTTATGAGGGCATCTACACTCAATATGAGAGAAACTTAAAGGCTGACAATTTGCATGAGTTATTTGAGGAAGAAAAGATCAACAAGACTGCTAGCTTTTTGGTCAAAATTCATAACAGAAGATCCAATGTTGAAAAGAATTTGGAGATTTCTTAGCTTTTTTGATTTTCGATCCCTTAGGCTGTTTGGTCTCATGAATGACATTAAAATCTCTCATTCTCATTCATTCATTTATTCGTGAGGGTGATGCTGGCAAGATTGAGTGTGGGATGATACAATCATTCTTCCACACTCCAATCTGCACCGAAGCATGCGAGGAGTTCTTGCCAGGCCTATATCTTCAAGCACGCAAAGAGTGGGGAGCATTCTGAATGAGTGTTGTTCTTTTGGTTTTATGATAATGGATACTCTGGTGAGATTGGTATACCCACATCGACAATTGGCGTTCCTTGGGGCTATATATGACCAAAGGTTGAAGATGGTTCTTAAAGAGAACAATGGGCTCATTTTGAGGGTGGTCAAGTGGGTGTTGTGTGAAGATTTCATGGTTGCAGATTATCAATATCGAGTAAATGTAGATTTTTCTTCAAGATTTATCATCCTTGTTCGATCTGGGTTAGTCTAAGGATATGGTTCAAGCGCTTACATTGACTCTTTTAAAAAAATTCTTGGGCGACTTGGAGGTGATTTGAGTGACACATTTGGGAGTCAGTGTTCCATGGCCAGGGGGCATCAAGATGTTAGTTAATATTAGTGCAAAAGAGAATGTTAGTAGAGAAAATATTGACTATAGTCGAGGAAGGGAGCAAATGAATTAAAAATTATTATTATTTGTTACATCATCAAAGGGTATAAGAGAAGTTCAAGGGATTGAAATTAATTGGTTAAAGCATTTATTTTTCATTATGGAGATCCAAGTTCAAATCCCAAAGGAACATCTAATGTGGAATTCTAAGTTGTGACTGTTGGTCTTCCATATTTGGCTTTTAATATGGAAGTGGTTTCTAAATAAGCGGATTTCTAAGTTGTGACTCTTGGTCTTCCATAGGTAATTTCTAGTGTGGTTGCTTAAAAGGAGCTATTATTAGTCTCATAGTTGTGTTCACAAGAGTTTGTGTTGATCTCATGTTGATGGTGCAAAAATAATTGTAAACAATAATCAATATAAAAAAGGGTACAAGAGAAGCAATGCTAGCCATTGTATTTGCATGACATTTTTTTGTGCACGAGATAGTGTCTATAGTGAAAGAAGAGAAACAACAAAGTAATGATAAGGCTAAATCATTTTATTGGGAGATTTTGTCTTATTTATCTTGATAACTAGTGATTTGTCCTATAATGAGCTAAGAATCATCATACAAGTGAATAGTTTTTTATATAATGAGACAACATGGCACATAAGCTAGCAATAAGGGCTTCATACTCGGTGATGTTGGTGCACGGAAAATTTAGATGAAAGGAGAGTGGAACTTGATTGCTTGAGGGGGGAAATTAGGATGACACATTCCCCAAAGCTAGTTTTACACCTTGATCCATCAAATTATAATAGTTCCCAAGGATGATCATTGTCCAAATAAAGTATGTTGTCCAAAGAAAGTATGTGATCATCTTGAAAAGAATCAAGATTAAGAAAAGATAATGGTGAAAGGGAACCAACTAAATGGTTGAAAACTTGTGTCTTTACTACTTTTTGAGAGACAAACTTGAGGTCGAATTTGGTCAACAACATGACCCACTTAGCTAATCACCCCGATAGATTAGTTTTAGAAAATAAATGTTTGAGAAGATCCAATTTAACAATAGCATGTGTTTTTGCATGATAAAGATAATGTCATGGCATTTGCATTGCAATTGACATTATTTCTTCAGCAAGGAATATCGAGTTCTTAATCAAGAAAAGTGTGACTAATGTAGTATACAACACGTTCTCTACCTTCAACATAGGTGAAATCACAATACTGTGTCTCACTTTTTGCCCAAGATGGACATTTACATCAATATTTTTAACTGAATCTTCATCTTTTGAGACCTATAGCAACTAAACCATAAAGAATTTGAAGATGATGTGAACTAGTGATTTGTGGCAATTTGTGTGTAGATTCTAATTTTTTTTTTTTCAAAATTTTCAAAATAAATTATGAATCTTTTAACATCTCATTTAATAACTGATTTTAGACAGAAAACAACATATTCAGAAAGTAATGTTTGTGTCGTACAACATAATTTTTTTTCTATAAAGGATTAAATTCTAGTTTTTGGAATATATATTCTCAACATCAATATTTAGGGAAAGGATATTTTTTCATAATTTTTTGTTGCATATTTTTTTTAAACTAATTTTTAAAATCACTGTAACTATAATTTGGACATACATGTGTGTTGTACAGCCTAACTTTTTGTGTATATATTGAAATCCAATTTTTCTTTTTTAGGTGAAACAAGGAAATCAATATCTAGGGAATGGGTTTTTTTGAAAAAAAATATAATGGTTTACTATTTTTCCACCTCTACACAACAAAGAGCTTGATGTTTAGAGAAAAACCTATGTTTGGGTATGTGCAGGATCATCATGAAAAAAACAAGCCCTTAAGTGACAAAAAAATTAAAAAAATCAGAGTTAGGTAACTTGACGTAAAAATTTGAATAAGTTATCTATATTATTTCAAAAATATGAAAAAATAGAATATTTAGCAAATTGAATGTAGTTTCTAAACTACTAGGTTTTTTTAAAAAAAAAATCTATTTGGTGAAAATTTGAAATTTCAATGCATTGAGTACTTAAATTCGGGGAAAAATAAGAAGTAGGTGTATGTCGACCACCCTAACCACAATAAAATGATAATTATTTTTATAAGATTTTAGATATAAGTAAAGGACTTATGTCTAGATGCAATACATATATTTTTGTAATTTTTTTCCAAGTAAATAATTAATTATGAATTTTTTTATTACAACTTTAAAAAAATAAAAACTCGTGTCAACCACCTTAACTTTGGTCAAAACTTCATGAAATTCATTTTTAATCCATAGTATCGAAGCATAAAATGTGATGCATGTTTTGGATTCAAAAAATGTGATACCATTTGAAAGCTATAGATTTTTTCAATCAGATTATCAATCGGAACTTTAATGTACGAATAAAATGAATAATAATTACTTATTAAATTCAAAGTAAAGCATAATTTATATTGGAAAGCTAAAATCTCCTTTAAAAACCCTTTTTGTTTCATCAATTTTGGGTAAAAAAAAGTCACCAGCCACATACCCATCATATTGCCACTTTTTGGCCCATCATGATCCTGCACATACCCGTTTAATAAAAAATTGAAAATTAAATATATGATAAAATGAAAATATATCAAACCTATACTTGTTGGAAAGCTAGTTTCAAGGGCTACAATCGTGAAAAATATAAATTTTAAATGATGTTATTCAATCCCTCAAAAGGTAAAGAAAAAGTGGTTTTTTGCCAGCATTTTGATAGTTGTGAAGGAGACTCCATTGTGGGTATGATTTAATACTATAGGGGTTCTATCCAAGTGGGTTTGATCTAAGGGGGTATTATCTATCCCTCTTCAATTAAAACCCTTTAGATGGAGCCTCTCAAGACTTAAATCATTAGTTTTTTTTCTAAAAACAATGATTTCAAGAAAAAATCAGCACATCCCAAAAGTGAAACACAGTATTGTGGCAGCGCCCACATCCTAATGAGCCAATAAGGCTTCCAAAGCATGAGATGATGTAGATGTGTAGAGGAGAAAGGAAAGACTTCAATTATCTTCTAGTCGAGAAAGTGTTGTTAAGCTTTTTGACTTTTGGATTCTTAGTACATTACTTATACGAGATA
Source organism: Sequoia sempervirens (assembly GCA_007258455.2). Taxonomy (NCBI): domain Eukaryota; kingdom Viridiplantae; phylum Streptophyta; class Pinopsida; order Cupressales; family Cupressaceae; genus Sequoia; species Sequoia sempervirens. The sequence continues at coordinate 657,856,288 of VDFB02000003.1, read as the reverse complement.
TACATACATTTATTTTAAAAGGTCAAGCAATAAAAGATGTAATGATAATAGCATTACCATTACTTTTCTATTTTTCAAATACTCGAGCTTTAATTGAAAGAGACAAATCATCATATAATTTGATTAAGATATTTCCATCTATACAACATTTTGGAGCTAGAAAGGAAAATTTGTTGCCTATTCCGCATATGTTTATGTCTTTGGCTCAATCCAAAAGAACATGTTTGGATTTTATCAAGTCTTGCTTCTGTAGTAAACCAATTAGTTAACATACCCATGAGCCATTTTTATTTACATAATGACATCGAGCTGCTAAAGTAGCTAATTTAGCAACATCAGATGTTTGATGTTTTGTACCAACTATCATAAATCGTTTTCCTCCCGTTGTTCCATCAAACAAAAAATCATAGGCTTTTGATAAAAAATGAGTGGTGTGAGTCAACTTTTCATACCATCAAAATCATTTTTACAATCTTCATTCCGATGAAAGTGGATATTCTTTTTAAGAAATTGTGTGAAGGGGAGGGCTTGATCTTCCGATTGAGAAATGAATTGTTGGTTGGCCTAGATATTTCTTTGAAGACTACTGAGTTCAAAAATGTTTTTCAAAGGTGGCATGTTTACAATTGTGTCTATCTTCTTCATATTGGCTTCAATACCATGATGTGAGACTATAAATCCTTAAATATTTCCACTGTTTACACCAAAAACACACTTAAGAGGATTTAGTTGTATGTGGTTTAAATGAAGTTGTTCAAAGATAAGTCGACGATTATGAACATGATCTCAATGCAAGATAGACTTATCCAATATGTGATTGACATAATCTTCTAGAATATTGTGGATGAAATCATGAAATATGAGAGTCATGGCATGTTGGTAAGTTGCACATGTGTTTTTCAAATCAAATGGCATGCCAACATAATAGACTATATGCCAAGGGGTTGTAAAATATTTTTTAAGTTGATATTCAAGATTAATGAGGATTTGATTGTAACTAGATAATCCATTCATAAAAGAGAGTAAGCCATGGCCTGTTGTCAAGTCAACAATTATATCAATGTTTAGGAGAGTAAAATCATCTTTAAGAGAGGCCTTATTTAGATCAAAAAAATAATACATACACAAATACGGTCATCAAGTTTAGTAGCAACAACTCTATTCAATATCCAAAGTGAATAATCAATTGGACAAATAAAATAAACTTTTAAAAGCTTTTCTATCTCAATCTTGACCATTAAAGAAAACTTAGGATGTATTTTTCAAATATTTTATTTTATAGGTTGGGCATCAAAATATAACACAATTTTATGGACCACTATCTTAGGGTCAATAGCCGACATACCCTCATATGAGGTTAAGCAAATATATCAAGAAAGGAATGTAAGAGGTCAAAGTGAGATGTGCATTCCTCAAGAGAGAGACGTTGCCTAATTTGAATAATTATGTCTGTGTTATTGGGATCCATGGGAACATCAATAGTATCATCTACAATGAGTGTCTTACAATCCAAAGGATCTCAAAAAATTTATAAATCTTTAGAGTTGTTAGAAAGTGAAGAAAATTTATTATAGAGCATGATAGATTCCCCAAAGTATGCTTGAGCATTTAAGCAATAAGGGAATCGACGGTCACGATGATAGGAAGGTAAATTAGAATATACTCAAATAAAGTTACCTAAAGCCTCTTCAATAGAAAAGGCATCTAGAGGAGGTATAGATGAACCTATACTCTCTAGAATAAGAAGAATCAAGAGAAGTAGAAATCATGTTTATATTCATAAAATTATAGTATTTAGCTTTAGACTTGTGGGAGGACGGTATCCAAGACTTGAAGTAGAGTTGTGTAGATTATGCTCTAAAGGGATCTTGATATTTTGCTCCTTATGACCACAACCATTTCTATTGTACCTAGTTTTAGAAAGAATGTTGAAACCAAAACCATAACATGGTTGCAACTCTGTGAAAGGTGAAGGATTACCATTAGTGGCATAGTCAATGTGATAAGTGCAATCAAAAGAATCATTAGAATTAGTATCAGTATTAGAATTATTAATTGTGTTAGGTTAAGATCCTATATAGGACTTTTTAGGATGTCAAAGTGAGGTTGGTTAACTTTATACTCTCCAAAAAAAGGTGTAATTTCCAAAGAACCCCAATCATTACTAGGACATGCATTAGAAATAGGCAAAGAAAGCGAGCTAGCACTAGTTTCATGAACAAAAGTTGATGATAATGTAACAGGTTTTGGAGATAAAGAAGGGATTAAATTATTAAGTGTAGAAGAAGAACTAGACAAATGACCAAGATCATCTTTCTAACAATACTAAAAGGGATTCAAGGTCAACTCATATTGTATATGCTTTATTACTATATACAATTTTTTATAGATTGATGCAAAATATACGAGACTATGCTCACGACATGTATCCATGATCTACCAAGAAGACGGTTGTATGATAAAGCACTTAGAAATGCATATACTAGAACATTTAGAATAACATGACCTAGCTCAATAGGTAGTGTAACTATGCCAAGAGCTTGGAAAACAACATTATCAAAACCATGAATCGATAACATAGTAGGAGAGAGAGAGAGAGAAGAAATATCAACATTGAAGCAATGTAATAAATCCACACCATAAACATTGAGACCTAATTCGAGTTCAATGAGAGTGCATTTGATACTGATATTGTTAACAACAACAATTATTAGCAAAGGATCATATTGATTCTATACTTCGATGGGAGGAAGCTCATATTTTTGGAATATGATATTATGTGGTATTAAATCGAATACACTCTATCAAGGAATTTACATAATTTGATCTAGCTGAAGATGGTACAAGAATCTTCTTTAGAGCTTCTTGAATCATGCCATGATAAGTGAGAGAAAGTTGTACAAGGTCCCAAAGAGATCTTAGCAAGAGTAGCATGTAGCTACTCAATAATATCACTCTATGGGATTCTTTGCAAGAGGTTTAGGAGCAGATTGTAAACTAGGTACAAAAGTAGGAAGGGGAGTACAAATATCAATATGTTTATTTTTGAGTATTATATATGTGGGAAACTAAATGAATTCAATGGCCATAGGCATGTTAGAAATAATAGGTTTAGCTATTTGAACTAGTAACCCAAAGTTCATGGTGTATTAGGAACACCAAAATGGTTATTATGGGTTTGTTGACTTTTAATTTTTCTTGATGATAGTGAACAATAATTTTTGGTTTCTCAAGTACTCATGTAGAGCCGAAAATAAAAAATTTATTAATTAAATTTTTAGAATGATCATTAGAGGGAGTAATAGAAGTAGAAATATAGGAAGTGGAAGGTGAAGAAGTAGGGTGTTTAACAAAAGATACAATTTTAAAATATTCAAGGACATCATCTAATATATCAAAATCTTGTTTTGAAAAGATATTATTAAATGCATTAAAGGTTTGGACGAAGAGATTTAACATAATTGAATGACATTCATTTATCAAACAAACAATAAATAGGAGGTGCTAAGATAGGTTCACCAAAATGTAATAAGGGGTGTAATAAGGGATATTTATTCTAACTAAAAGATCTTTGCTCTTAATTAAATAATTTCCACATCACCTCAAAAAAAAATTACCTAATAAATAAATAAAAGAAATAGGTACACTAAAAACTTACAAAATAGTTACAAAAGAAAACTAAAAATGAATTATTCTTTTTAAACCATTTAAACATTAAAGAAAATATACAAATACTGTGTAACAAATATTATAAAATTTATTTTCAATTGTTTACAATAGAAATTTAAAATAAACACAAAAAATAACCTAAATTAGACACTAGAGCTCATTGCCCAAGACATCAACACATCATGTGGTTGTCTATGTGTCACAACACATTTGTTTGTACAATTCTTGTAGTGGAAAGTCCAAAATGTACAAATTTTATTTCCAAACTTCATCCAACCTACAAATGTAAAGAAATAAGGAAAAATATTTGGGTTGTTTATGAGTTTTCATTAATCGAACCCTCATATTGGTCTTTCAACCTCGATGGATAGCCAAAATAGATAGATTTAAAAATCTATGCTCTTAATCCTAAGTGTATTAAGAAATAAAGAGCAGTAAGATAAATAGATACAAAATGATAATGGTGTCAACCCTAGTCCACAAGGAAAACCACTATTGCAAATGATACAATAAGAATCAAAGAAAATGATTTTGCACCAATAAGCTTGCTCAACAAATGAACAAGAAACATCAAAGAGTAGACAATATTATTGATAAAATAAGATAATCTTACCAACAATGTGAGTTTATTCAATGGATTGAAGGATGTGCAAGCTAAATATTCATTTTAGAGCTTCAAATAGCTAGGAAGAACAAGAGTGTAACAAGTTCTATAGCTTCAATGGAGATTTTGGCAAAGATTCCCCAAGAATTTTAAGTAGAAAGATACAGAGTTGTAGAAGATTAGAGGGTAAAAGTGCATAGTTGTGTCACACTTTTATAAAGGAATCAACCAACACTGATCCAAATTTTAAACTTGAATCACTAAAAAATGGCATATATGTTTTGAATTTTGAAATTATGTAAACTAATAAAATGTGTATTTTTAATATATTTTGTGTTTGTATTTTTTTGAAGAAATTAAACATTATTTGAATTTAGTTTTTAATAAATTGACACTATAATTTAGTTGTTAATAAAATGTTGAAAAGTGTAGTTACATGAGACGTTGATCTTTATATAGTAATTTTTTTTCCTTCAATTCTTTTGTGTGTATTTATAACTTGAAATTCTAGTGCATCGATATATCTTTTTCAAATTTTCACAAATATATATTTTAAATAAATATTAAAATGTGCATGAATTAAAACACAACTGTTTCCATTCGACGGGCCAACTTTCATATTAACAATTTATCTAAAATAGAAAAAAAAATATACCATCTTGATATAGATTCTTTTATCTAGTGTATCATATTGTTTTCAAATTTTTTTAATAAATTTTACTATTTTTTCTTGACATGGTAATCAACCTAATATTTTTGTGTTAATAACATACTTTTAGTAAAAATAAAAATAAATAAAAATAATAATTAAAAATATATATATTTTTGAAAACTACACTTATGGATCTACAAAAGGGTATTTTTATATTTTAAAAAAAAAAAATTACATGAGTAGGAGTTGTTGAAACATCAAGTTTTTCAAATAATTCTTTTGTTTTGGTAAATTGGCCTCAAAGTGGTGCTACATATGCATTCAGCCAGCAATTTTGGTTGGAAAACATATCTAACTTAGCTAGAATGAATCTTACTAAATCATATGTTTGACCAAAATTAATTTTTAGTTAGAAATACTTAAATTCACTTGTGTTGATAAGTTGGCCGAAAGTGTGACACAACTTTGTACTTTTACCCTAGAATCCCCTACAAAATGAGAAGATAGATGGTTTTGTTTGTTTAGATGGAGTAAAGTTGAGTGTTACTTTCATAATTGGGCATTACAACAAGTGTCACAAACTAGCCACATGGATTTTTTTTTTTTAAATCAATAATCCCTAGGACACCAATGCATCGTGAGGACGTTTGCATATCATGCTATTGTCTAACAAAATTCTTCAAAAAAAATACACGTTTTTTCACAAGGATTAAAAATACATTGTTATCTCAAAATGTGGGCAAGCATTTAGTGTAAAGAAGGGGATTTAAATAGGTCTCAATATGCTATGGGAATGGATGCTAAAGCATGCTCATAATACAACATGAAATTGCACAAGTACACAATTTTCTATGTTACAAGTAGTTCTCAAGGGAATCAAAAATGGAGAGCCTTAGGGATTACTACTTAAAGGATGGAAAGTGCATTCAAAAGAGGAAAACTTGCTTGGGCAGCCAATTGCCTGATCACACCTAAAAATTCATCCATAAGCACAAAGGATGCTTATCATATTGGTGCACAAGTTGTGTTGGACAAGCATAGCTAGCTTTTTTCGAACATTCCCCCAAGACCACCACTTGATTAAGGGTTACAACATGATATTAAATAGAAATAGGTGCAAATCCAGTAATAACCACTCGTTACCATGAACCCAAGATCCACAAGGAAGAGATAGAGAATCCAATAAAGGAGTTGTTGAATATATTCCACATTAGGTCAAGTTCTAGTCCATTTTCCTCTTTGGTAATATTGGTGAAGAAAAAGGATGGTACCATGAGGATATGTGTTGACTATTGGGAATTAAATAAGAAAAAAGTCAAGAATAGATATCTTATCCCTAGGATTGACGGATTGATAGATGAGTTGCACGAAGTTGTATACTTCTTGAAGATTGATTTGCACTCAAGATACTATCAAATCGAGATGAGGGGTGAAGATGTTCATAAGATTGCTTTCAAGTGTCACTGTGGACACTCTAAGCTTTCAGTCATGCCCTTTCAATTAACTTTAATGCCTCAAAAACCTTCTAAGAATGCATGAATAACATATTTAGCAAGTAGTTAAAAAAGTTTATCTTAGTTTTCTTTGATAATATTTTGATATATTGTAAGATGTTAGAGGAGCACCCATAGCACTTGGATGAAGTCTTGAACATATTGGAGTAGCACTTGTTCTTTTTTCAAACAATCAAAGTGTGAGTTTGGGCTTAAGGAGACTTTGTATTAGGGGCATGTCATTAGTGAACAAGGAGTCCAACTAGACTAGCAAAAGATCCAAGCCATTTGTAATTGGCCACCCCCTAAGAATGTGTCATAATTAGGAGGAAACTTAGGACTATACAGCTACTACATAAAAGGATTCTCCTAGCTTGTGATGCCACTCATAGATTTGACTAGGAAGGGAGCATTTAAGTGGACAGATGTAGTAGACCAAACTTTTGATAAACTAAAAGAGGTAATATGTTCATGTCTTGTGCTTGTTGTTCCAAAAAATTTACTTCCTTTTGTATTGGAATGTGATGTCTCAAACATAATTTTATATTTATAATAAGGATATGCTAGTAATCATGCATGCCTTAGTGAAGTTCAAACAATATTTGGTGTGTGGTAAGTTTGTGGCTAAGACAAATCACAACAATCTTAAGTATTTTTTTAATTAGAAAGACTTGAATGACAAACAATAGAAATGAATAAGCAAGTTATAAGGATACAATTTTGATATTGAATGTGTGAAGGGGAAGCATAATGTACTTGTCAATGTATTATCTCAAATGCCTACTTTATATTCCATTTTGACATCTCTACTAATTGGGTTAATGCAATCATATCATAATATGCTAAGAATAATTTTACTACTAGTATATTGGATGGAAGGATACAAGATGATTGGTTCAAAGTGGTGGGAGAACTATTTATGCATAAAGAGAGGATATATTTGGTCCCAAAATCAAAGATGAAAAATATTTTAATATCCATACATGAGACTCCATTGGCTAGGCATTTGGGATATTTCAAAACATACAAAAGGATTAGAGAGAGATTATCTTGGAAAGGAATGAAAGGGGATGTGCTCAAGTAAATTAAGGAATGATCATATTTCCAACAAAACAAGGTTGAACAAGTCTACTTCAACCCTTATCCATCCTTGAGTAGAAGTGAGAAAGTACATCTATGGACTTTATCATCGAGTTACCTAAAGTAAATGGTAAAGACTACATGTTGTAGTAGAAAGCTTACTAAGCATGTGAATTTTTATGTCATTTTCTTATTTCTAGGCTTCCCAAATTGCTGATTTATTTATTTAAGGTATTCAAATTACATGGTTTACCCAAAAACATTGTTAGTGATAGGGGTAGTTGGTTTTTAAGTCATTGTGGCAAGAATTATTTTGTTTGAAAAGAACAAAATTCAACACTAACATAAGTTACCACCCCCAAATGGATGATCAAACTAATATTGTCAACAAATTAATTAAAGGGTACCTATGAAATTATGTTTCTTGGTAGCAAACAACTTGGGTCAAGTGGTTACATTTGGAAGAACATTGTTTTAACACCTCCCAACGATTGTCCATAGGTATGTTGTCTTTTATGGATTTGTACGGATATAATTCTTTGACCTTTATGGATCTCGCAATCACATTAAACAAGGTACTTGGAGTAGCAAATATGATTAAGCAAAGTCAAGAGATATTAAAATCTCTTAAGGACCATCTTTAGCACACTCAAAACCAACAAAAGCTTTATATATATATATATATATATATTAGTGGCATACCAAAAGAGTATTTGAAGTTCGATACATGGTCTACTTGAGGCTACAAACCCATATGTAGTCTTCATTGAAGAAGAAAGGAGCAAAAAAGTTGAATCCTAGATTCTATGACACTTATATGATCATAAAAAAGGTTGGAGAAGTAGCCTATGAGCTAGTGCTACCTAAAAATAGTACGATTCACAATGTCTTCCATGTTTCTTGCCTTAAAAAGGCATTGGGACAAAATGTTGCACCTTCCAAAGACTTGCCACCTTTAGATGATTAAGGAAGACTCATTCTAATACTAGAATCTATAATGGATAATTGAGAAAGAAATTTGAGGAACAAAACCATTGTTGAGTATCTGGTGTGGTGGAAGAACTTGCCAACTGAAGATGCTACATGGGAAGAAGCTAACATTTTGAAGCATCCAAATTTGAATTTTTTGAGGGCAAGCAATTTTGGGTAAGGACTATCATGTCCCCTTTTTCCATAAGATTAAAAGATGTTTAATAAGCCCATTTGCATTTCCCATGAGCCAAAGGATATAATATAAGAAAATAATTTATATTATGTAAGGGTGTTATATTAAAGAACCACTTAATTATTTTAATGTGAGCGCCTAGGTTATAGGGCCTTTGTGTTATGTAATAAAGTTCTATTTCTTTAAATGGTGTCATCCAATGGATTGTAAGTGGGGTTCTTTTTAAGGGAAAAGAAGAAAATTTGAATTTATCTTATAGAGGAAAAGTTGGATGCTCAAGGGCCTATTTAATCTAAATCAAAGACCAATAGTGGCATGCTTATTTTTATCAATTCATTTCATCAAATAGATTGGACATCTTGTCATCTATCATTGGATATTTCAGGATAGAAACTCCCTTATTTCCATTGCTGGTTAGTGGACAAAAAACCCTATTCCAACATTGTGCAATTCCATACAAGGATTATGTTTGAGTTACAACAATCTATTGTGTGGGTGGCTTCTAAAGTGTGTATGTGTCGAGCGATAGGTGGCTTCCGTAGCACCTAGGGTTTGTAATTTTAAGGTGGCTCCTTTAACACCATTGTTGTAGATTCACTACATTTTTCAATAATAAAATTATTGTTGTTGTTTCCAAAAATATTTATTCATACTAAGTTGATTGTAAGTTGAAATCATGTTTCAAATTAATAAGAGTAATCAATTATTGTGGATGACTATGTTAATTGTGACATCTCTAAGGGTTTTCACTTAATTTCTACATATTATATTGAGGATAATATCTATTATAGTAGATCTATTTTTTAAGTAAGATCTAGACATTTGTGTTGGCCGGAGCTAAATCAATTAGACTTCACATAATATTCCTATAAGAGTTATTACATCCATGGTTTCAATAGTATTTTCCTTCCTTCATGCTCAACCTTATAAGTATTCTCTATACCACAATGGAGTATTTTTTTTATCATATTGTGAATGCCTCCCAACATCAAATGACATGCATCCATTGGTGTCACATCACAAAGCACTTCATCTAAATAAGGACCAATTTTGAATACAAAATGACAACATTTACCCACAAGCACAATATGATACTTTTTTAACCAAGGAATTTTATAGGGATTGGATTTAGGAATGCAAGCAAGTTGTAATTTGTCAACCATTTTTATACTCGCTAGATTATCCATAGATCCACCATCTATAATCACATTACATACCTTGTCCTTACATTTGCATTTCATTTGAAAAACACTTTTCCTCTTCCAATTAGCTTTAGGGGTTTCTTCATCTCCAAATATTAAGGTTCTTTTCAACGTAAGATTCTCCCCAGACTCGGCTTCAACTACTTTGATCAAAGATTTTTCTTCTTTTTGGGCCACCATTGCCCTTTTGGGGTTTTAAGGGAAACCAACAACTTCATGAGACTCATTATAAATAAAATACTTCAAGGGGTTTCATTCTCCAAAAGGCATTCATCCTCATTCTCTACCCTTGAAGCCTTCACTCCCTCAAATGTCTAGCTTTACATGCCCCTATGTTTCTTCATCTTTGACAAATTTGGGGAACTTCTACTTCCTCTATTTTGGTTGCTAAGCTTCGGTTACTTGCCAATTTTCTTTTTCGGTGCACTTTCTCTTTTGCCTTTATAGCATAATCATAAGCTTCATCCATTGAAGCACTTTTACCAATGCAAACTCATCTTGAAGTTGGAACTTTAGTCCACTGACATATTGGGTTTGTACTTGCCCTTCACTCTCTTGTACATTTTTCTGAATTAAAGCCTCATTAACAATTCAATATAAACTTGGACTGATTAATCCTTTTTGTTTTAAATTATCAAATTCTTTAAACGTTTTTTTGTTGGTGATCTAAGGGCAAGAATCAAGCTCTTAGATCTTTCAGCATCTCAAGCCAAAGTCTAATTTTTCTTTTCCCTATCTTCTTCTCAAACTTTGCACATTTTCCTACCATAAGATTACATGAAACTTTAACTTGGAAGTAGCAATTTTTACCTTTTTTGGATCATCTTCATTCGTGTCTTCCATCTCAAAGTACTTCTCTAACTCCTACATTTAATCTAAGAATATGTCACACTTACCTTTAAAATCTAAAATATCCACCTTTACTTTGGAACTTTGTTTTCTCAATGCTTCAATAAGCCTCTACATAGAGTATAATATCCTGATAGCATTTATTAAATTATCTGATTCCTTTGAACTCAAGGACGTCTAACCTCCTAAACACTTCACCAATATTTCTTTGAGGGCATGTATTCCTCTATCCATTCTTCCTCAATTCATGTGGACTCCCCTATAAGCCATGAAGGATTACTTTGATACCAAAAACTGATGTTAATAAAAAGCCTATGATACTGCAAATCAGCTCTTACAGAAATATAATGATCGTATTACAAATATATATTCAAAATTTCATAATGAAAAATGAATTATTTCATATAGCAGAGAACAAAAATAAAAAACTGCAACACTGTATCTTGAGTATATAGCAAATTTCATATTACACAAAATCTAGAGTAAATCCCCTTCTATATCCTTCTACCCCTGCTCCTGCATAGCTTTATTTTTTGCCTATAAAAAAAAAGCTACCCACAAGACACCACTGAAAAAGAAACAGCACAGCCAATAAATGGCATTACCAACACTACCCAAAAAAATGAAAAATAGTAGAAAAAGTAAATAGGATTCCAGCGGGCTGACGCGGTGGTAGAGAAATGAAATGAAATGAAATATTTTAATGACGTCCACGAGGCCAAAGAAGCCTATGGGACCCAAGATCAGCAGGAACAACACACAGCACACCCTAGACACAATGGAGGTGCCGTTCGAGATCAGCCCTTCGAGAGTGAATTTTGATGATGAAGTTTGCAATTTTGTCGAGTCTTGAATCTTCAAACAAGGTATTTAAATTGTCAACCTGCACCGCATCCCCATAGCTGGCCCGGATGTCTTTATAAGCTGAGCATTCTATGATAAAGTGCCATTCTGTCTCCACCATACCTTCGTTACAAAAGCGGCATATTCTATTTTCCCACTCTTCTTTAGGAACCTCCCACCTACCCGTTTCACACCTAAGATGGTGTGAACTAGTCCGCAATTGGGCTATCAACATTTTTGCTTTCCATTTGATATTCGCTCCTATATAAGCCTTTTCTTCATGGTCCCTTGTGGGATTGAATTCTTTGATATAATAATCCTTTTTACGCCCTGTTTTTTTCGTCCATATACCATATTTAAATTTTTCTCTCACATAATTTTTTATTTCTCCATTTGTGTTTGGACACTCATGCATCACAATATCCCATTTCTTCATCCACTTGATATTAAGTTTCATCCATGTGTTCTTTCTTCTAGTTAGCTCCTCTTTCATAATTAGCTTAGGCCATCTATGATCCTCCATATTCTGGACCTTCTTTAAGTAGCTTAATAACCGGGTCATCGCTGAGGCCTCCAGAGGAAAAGTACCGGTCTCAGCCAATAAAATTTCATAAGGCACTGCAGTCTTAAGCTTGAGGCTGCATATAATTAGATGTTTTTGTATCCTTTCCACTTGTCTCCATTTCTGATCTGACATGCTGCTGCCCCAGATTTCACACCCATAGAGAATTACCGGAGTAACAAGAAGACCAAAAAGCGTTCTTTTAGTTTTCCAATCCCATAATTCGGCATTTCTACATCTATTTTGCAAAGAGTACAATGCTTTCCAGCCTCCTTGAATTCTTTTTGCTCTACATGTTTCCCAACTAAGCTTGTTGTGAAAATCAAGCCCAAGGTACTTATACTCGTCCACTATTTCCAGTGGCTTGCCTTCAAAGATAAATTCAATCTGCTATTTTTTTCTTCGCAGTGAGAAGATCATTATTTTGGTTTTTGAAGTGTTCACTTGCATCCCGACCTCTTGACAAAACGTTTCAAGGGCCTTCAAATGTTTTCTCAAATCATGTGCAGTTTTAGCAATTAATATGAGGTCATCGGCATATAACAGTAATTTTATTACAAAGTTGGCCAAAAGGATGCCTTCCCCACCAACCTTGTCAATCCATTCTTCCAGCTTATCAATGTAAAGCCCAAATAGCGTTGGGGAGAGCGGGCAGCCTTGTTTGACACCAATGTCACTGCCAAAGCATTCTGACATACCATCATTGGTTCTGATTTTAGCTTTGACCTGCTCGTAGAGCCTATGAGCAGCCGCCCTAAGCTCATGCGGAACTCCCAAATCCTCCATTCTCTTCCATAGCTTGTTCCGAGGGACCGTGTCAAAGGCTTTTTTAAAATCAACAAAGCAGCAATAGGCTTCGTCTCCTTGAATGTCCCAAATTTTTTCAATCAAAAATCTAAGGGTAACCCCATGATCAATAGTGGAGTGCTTGGGCCTAAAACCAGCTTGACCTTTTGCTCTTTTCCCCTCTTTTTCAGCCCAGCTGCTAATCCTGCGTTCAATCATGAAAACCCACATGAGTTACAAGCCGTCAGTTATATTATCATTTCATCCAGCTTAGTGATGGGTTTTGAATATTATAATTACAGGAATTTTAAATAGGCGTGTATCTTCTCACAGAAATCTTATCTCGTCAAAAATAAAATAAAATAAATCTTGGAATAGTTACAGCGCCTCTTTGGTCTGCGTTGGGTTGACTGGATCCTGCGCTGTTCTCAATGCATTGTTCATCTTAATCCAATATTTTGAAGGGTCAATTTATTTCCTTTTCATAAAAATTAATAAATAGCTAAATCTTTCTAATAATTTTTGAACCATCTAATAATTTTTGAAATTAAGCATAGATAAACAAAACAACAGAAAACAGCAGTACCGAGCTGTCTCGAGGAAACCAAAAAATGGCCCACTGATTCCAGCAAAACCCGAAAAAATGACCCACCGATTACAACAAAACCAAGGAAACCAAATACAAAACGAAAACAAATACTCAAGTAAAAGACGAAGTTAAATAAACCTTCCAAATTTTCAATTGATTATTTAGGGTATGTGATGGTGACCACAGAAATCTTAACCTGATTTTGCTCGTAGTGTATTACAAATTCATTGAATTCAAAATATTGAAGTTTCACAGAGAATTCCATTTTCATTTGATAATTACTTTATTGTCTATTCGACAGACTTCCGCCAAATCCATCTAATCTTTGCAAAAATTTGAAAAAAAAAAAATGGACAAACCTAATTTATGTTCAGATATGGGCAGTCAAACTACAGCAATGCATCTTTCAAAAATATAATTATGAAATTTTCAAAGGGCGTGTACCTTCTTACACAAATCTTATCTCGTCTGGGTGCATCTGAATGCAAATTCATTTTTTTTTCTGTCCATGAACTTGGAATATTATGAACCTTCATGACTCTTCACATCGCACTCTATTTCGCCTTTCAAATTGTCGTCCTTGACCCGAATTGGGTGGAATAGCAGGACCAAAAAATGACAAAAGCGACAACAAAATGGGACAATTTTGAAAATTTGGTGCTTGTTTCCACCTGTGAACTCCTTTGTTTGGAGCAATATAATCTTGGCTTAAAAAGGAAAAACTAATATAAAAATATATAATACTTTTATCTTTATTATTTTGGTTTTATTATAAGGTTTGCTCTTAATATAATATTTTAGTATATAATTTGTATATTTCTATGTAATGTATGAATATTTATTTTCTAGTGTTTTAGGCCTAGTCTTTTATGTTCTAAGACTATTTGTTTGATCGTAATTCATAAACATTTCTTAGTGTAAAGATACATAGGCAAATATATTTTTAAAGAGCAAGAACATAAATATGAAATTTATGTAGAATTTAGGGTTATGAACTTCAAGATCATGGTTGTGCAAGAGTTCAAGAGCGTAAAAATTAGGATTAGGGTCATGAGTGCAATTCTTGTTCAGTTGTGAAATCCAATCGTTACAACTCTTCAACTTCTCATGTGTCTTTCGACTCTTCATTTCACCAATGAGTTTATAAAACTTGAGGATTGAAACATATTCGTGATGTATAATAACTTGTGTATTTTGTTGTTGTGAATAATAAAAAGATTCTTGTGCTCACTTTTCTCGTGGATGTGACCAATTATTGGTGAACCATGTAATTCACTATGCTTTTGATATAAAAAGCAACAAAAACAAGGGTGATGTCCCATCAAAACAAGGCAACTAAGGCCATCCAGAACAAACACATTAACAACACAGTGACAACAAAGTAAACCAAGCCATCACCCCCAGCAAATCATATCAAAAACTTCAAAACAACACTTAACACTAAATAATAAAAAAAGTCCATCATGTAGGCATGATACAGAGCAGTCGAGTCCATAGATCCCCAGGGGTCAAACCAGCCATAAAACAACATATACATACTAAAAGTCATAGATAAACTATCAAAAAAATTAAAGAACCAAAAGCCTAATTCTTTTATTCCATGCATGCTTTGTCTTGAATAGCAGTCGCCCAATCCATCATGAGGAACTTAAGCAGTTCCTTAAAGCTAGCGTCCTCTTCATCATCGCCTGCAGACTTGTCCTTTTGCAGCAGATATAAACTAGTAGTCGACCTGTGCATGACCTTCAGAGCAAAATGTGACACTTCCTGAACCTTTTTTTCCAATCTCTCGATTCTCCCTTTCAGCTTGTCAACTTCATCCCACGCCTGTTCCTTTTTATTATAATCTTCTTTCAAGGGGGCATTTCCCTCAACCGTATTAGACGCCTGGGGTTTAATTTATTTCACATTAATATTGGCAGGGCTCTTCTTCAAACTTTTAGACACATGGAAGGCACTACTCGCCGAGACAGACTGATCCTCCCCTCCTGCCACCTGTTCCTCGAGATTTTTGTTGTCACTCCCATTTCCATTATTCGAATCTGAAGCCTCCTTGAAACTTCCCACTTTATCTTGCTTAAAGACCAATCTATTGGATTTGCAGGGGGTATTAGGTTCTTCAGTGATTTTGATATCGGAATCAATTTGGTGGAGGTAGAATTTTGTTTTCTTAGAATCTTTGGCCTTAGGTCTCGAGGTAGGAGCTTTAATTCACTATGTTTGTGTATTATTTTTGTGTGTTTTTTTTAATTGTTATTGGTGTTTTATGTTTTCAATCTACACTTTATACTTAACCATCGGTATTAGAGTTGGAAATAGCTGAGAAAACCACTTACAAATTAGACGAGATGGAGGAGGCAGATAAGTGGAGGATTAAAAAATTCTCAAGCCAAAACTTCAAGATATGGAAGTTGCAATTAGAAGCTCTACTAATTAAAAAAGATATCTCTATTATGTTGTAAGGAAAGTTAAAAAAAAATACTAGCTACAATATCTAATGAAGACTGGGACAAATTAGATAAGAAGGCAAGGGTAACCATTATTCTCTTCATATCCAATAACATTTTATCTAATGTCTCAACAAAAAGACAACAAAAGGATTATGTGATCATTTATTAGACATGTATGAAATAGCCTTTGCATCAAACAAGGTCTTCTTTATGAAGAAATTGTACAATTTGAAAATTATTAGTCAATTAATTTCTATGAGCATCAATTTGGACAATGAGATCAAGGTCATTTTAGTATTGTGCTCTTTACCTAATAGTTGGGAAGGAGTTGTTATGGCTATTAGCAACTCGATATCTAGTAAAGAAAACATGTTAAAATTTGATGATGTAGTTGGGATTCTTCTCAGTTAGGAATGAGAAGAAAAAACCAAATATTGTTGACAAGAATTTGATCAATTTTATTGAGAATGAACTGTTAGGAAGTTAAATTTATTCCTCTAACACCACAAGAAAATATGCGTTGAAAGAATGAACAAGACCGTGCGGAAGAGCATGGAGATGTAAATGTTGTTTTTAGGAGAGACGAATTTTGGTGGAAGGGTAGTAAATGTAATGGTGTATTTGATTAGCTGAAGTGAATCCTCTTGATTAGATTTTGAAGTTCCCTAAGGAGAGTGGTTTTGTGAAAGAGGATTTCTATAATCATTTATGATGTTTGGGTGTGAAGCCACATTCCACGAAAAAGAGCAGCTTGATGTGATAAAATGATGTCTTCATTAGATATAAAGATGAGAAATATGGCTATAAGTTGGGGTTATTGTTTGAAAATAGGTCATGCATAGTAGATATGTGATCTTCAATGAAAACATGATGGAAAATTTACAAGAGCGAGACATATATTAGCCAAGGAGTGTCATTCCATTAGACAACGTCTGAAATAGAATGTTATGTTCAAACAAAAATATTGTAAAATTAGCCACAAACACAAGTTCATCCACATATACAACCACAAGTTCATCCCTCAAAT
>VDFB02000003.1:657746340-657837954 GCA_007258455.2 Sequoia sempervirens | reverse complement strand
GGGGAAGGAGGTAGAGAGGTGAGGGAGGAGAGAGGTGAGAGAGTGAAAGAGAGGAGAGAGAGAGAGGTGAGAGAGAGGAGAGGGGGTAGAGAAGTGAGAGAGAGGGAGGGAGGGAGGGAGGTAGAGAGGTGAGAGAGATGGAGAGGGGATGGAGGTAGAGAGAGAGGTGAGGGAGGTAGAGAGGTGTGTGTGTGAGAGAGAGAGAGGGGGAAGGAGGTAAAGAGGGGAGGGATGTTGAGAGAGAGGAGAGGGAGGTAGAGAGAGAGGGTGGGAGGTTGAGGTAGAGGTAGAGGTAGAGAGGTGAGATGGGGTAGATAGAGAGAATTGGAGGTAAGGAGGGAGAGGTAGAGAGGAAGAGAGATGGAGGGAGAAGGAGAGAGAGCAAAGGAAGGAAGAGAAAAAGAGGTAGAGAGAGTGAGGGAGGAAGAGGTAGTGAGGAGAGATAGATAGAGATGAGAGAGTAAGATAGGGAGAGAGAAAGAGAGAGGTTATATAGAGAGAAATATAGAGGTAAGGAGGAAGGGAGGGAGAGGTAGAGAGATAGGTATAAAGAGAGATGTAGATCTAAAGAGGTACAAAGAGCTCGACGGAGGGAGGGAGAGAGAGGGAGGAGGGAGATGGTAAAGAGTGGGAGAGAGAGGCAAGGATGGAGAGGGAAGAGAGTGAGAGAGAGGGAGAGAGAAGATAAGTTTTCCTTCAGAAGAATGCAAGCGTGTTATAACACACTTAGGTTATTGAAACCTAAGATAAACAATAATGCTAGCACATTATTGTATGCCTTAGATATTTCTAACCCTTAGGGTTGGATTTTCCTTGGGAATCCAACCTAAAGGGTTGGACTAACATTTCAATGTCCAAAGACATGTTTTTTTAAATTATAAAAAATTGACACAATCTTGAGTGTGCTCTCCATTAGGTTTATACGTGTTGTAATGTTAAGTCAAAAAATGACTTATTAATGTTGAGCTTTCTCTTAGCTTTCTAACCATGCAATTTTTTTCATGTTTCAAATATGTTAAGGTTTTGATCTTTAATTTCTTTTGTTGGTGTTTCTATTTTTTTCCAAAAAACTATGTATGGTATTTTTGGCTTCATTTTTATGTGTTCATCAAAATTTCAAATAAATTACATTTTTAGAAACTAGACTCTATTCTATAAATATTCAAAAAAAATGATTTTTGATTAGTTTCATATAAAATTTCAAGGGAGCATGCTCAATTTTTTATTTTTCAAGATTAATCCACTTTGAAAATTGGTATAAAATCATATATTCATTAAAATTTAGTAAAAAATTGGGCATACACTACATGATGATAGCTAATTTCTCACTAAAGCGATTTTTAAATACTAAAAGAAGTTAATGTTTTAGGGGTAGCACATCAGATGCTATGTTATGTTTTTTTACAGAAATATGAGCACTTTGTGTGCTCCCAATTTTTGAACCCCTTAATCTCCACCATTTAAAAAAAAAGTAGTTTAGAAATTATGTTTAGAGAACTATGACTCTTGTTCTTGTTGTGTCTCCAAATTTTGAGTATAACTATCTTCAATTTCTCATATGTGATTAGTCTTTTCTAATTTCAAAAAAAAGTGGCCACTTAAGACCTCTTTTTGGTTTGCCATTTCCATGCACTTACCCAAAAGAAGGAAATAAAATTGTCACAAGAGAAATATATTAAAAAGTTGTTGAATCTATTTAGTAAGAAGAATACTAAGGTGGTGAGAAAACCCCTAGTTGATCACTTCAAATTATCCTCCAAGATGTGTCCTAAAACACATGAAGAAAAATAGTGCATGGACAAAGTGCCTTACTCCTCTATTGTTGGGAGTCTTATGTATATGATGGTCTACACAAGACCCAACATTGCTCATGTAGTGGGAGTAGTCAACTATATGAGTAATCTAGGGAAAATGCATTGGAAAACTATAAAATGGATTTTAAGATACTTGAAGGGCACACGACATTATGTTTTGAGGTTTAGAGGAGAAGATGCATAGTTGCAAGGTTTTGTTGACTTTGACATGGCTGGTGACTTGGATAAAGGATGATCAACCACTAGATATGTGTTCACTTTTGCAAGGGCCATGATCAATTGTTTCTTGGTTGTAAAATGTGGTTTATCTTTTCACCACAGAAGAAAAATACATTGCACTTACTAAATGAGCTAAGGATATGTTGTGGTTGCAACGATTGTTAGTTGGATTGAATAGTAAACAACAATATTTCACTCTATATAGTGACAAAGAAAGTGCAATTCATCTGGAAAAAATCAAGCATTTCATTCATGAACAAAGCACATAGAGCTTTGATGTAACTTCATCAGAAGTGTACTTGAAGAAGGTAAGTTGAAATTGTAGAAGATTCATACTAGTCTCAATCTTGCAGATGCATTGATGAAGGCTACTGCAAAAGATAAGATAGAGTTTTGATGAGCTTCTCTTGGTTTGGTAAATGTGTGACATTAAGCTTGGAAAAGTGGGTGACATCTTCAATCTTATATGTTTATAGTGTGGGTTGGACTTCAAGTGGGAGATTGTGATGTTCTACCATTACAAATCTTTAGCTACCATGTGTCTTTTGACTCTTTATTTCACCAATGAGTTTTATAAAACTTGAGGATTGAAACAATTTCATGATGTATGATAACTTGTGTATTTATTTTTTGTGAATAATAAAAAGGTACCTATGCCCACTTTCCCATGGATATAACTAATTCTTAGTGAACCGCATAATTTATTGTGTTTGTGTATTATTTTTTGGTTTTTTTTTTTAATATTATTGGTGTTTTATGTTTTCAATATGCACTTTATACTTAACAATTATAACCCCTACTAGAGCATAATTCATGATTTGGTCTATATGAACCCTATGGATGTAAGTTTGATAGAAAAGTTTTGAGTCAAATCACAATGTATTTAACAACAAAATATTCTTCATTGCACATAAAACTAAGAAAACTTATTAATTTTTATTGATTTTAATATATTTTTTATGCTCTCTAGACTGAGCATTTTATTTAGGTTAATTTTATTCTAGCTTATTTAATTAAATTTATCTAGCCTAGATATTTCAAAGGATATGTTTTTCTATTCTTCTCTTACAAATTTAATATTCTTCATATAGTTGCAACAAAATATATATTTTCCATACTTATTCAAAAAATAACTTAAATCCACACCATCTATCTAAAACAATTCAAAATCTAACCATTCATCATGTCTTCTATATTTTAGGAAAATCCTCTCAACCAATCTCCACTTTAGATCTTTCAAATGAATATACATCGTTCATCTTCCTTAAAATAAATTATAAATTGAGTTACAATCTCTAAAAAGGTCCATCCATCAACTTTCATAAGTATATGTTGTAGAGATTGTATATAAAATATTTGAGCGACTATATTACAATCTATTAGCATTTTCATTGAGCTCATTCTCACAACCAATGGACTTGTATTTGATAACACTTGCATTAATTGAATCTCCATTGAAGCCTAACCTTTAGGTTTGCAAGTAATTTGAATTAGGAAGTTAATTTTATATTTGTTTCCTCATGTTTTAGTTCTAAATTACATGCTTATATTCTAGCACACCTCATGGGACCTGAGTCCCAATACTAATTTTCAATCTTGAGTTTGTTTTCAACATATTTTTTAAAGTTTTTCATGTTATTCAAGTGCATTTCACACTTTGATGTTTGTGCTCTATAGTTCAACATCTACATTTGCATTATGGCAGCTACATAACCTATTTCAAAATTTCTACTTTTCATAATTAACATTGTTGTGTGTTTTGTAGGTTCAACGTTTGTGTTTCCACTTTTGGCATTTGTCCTTTTTTGTCACAACTTGGTTTCTATGTAGGCTCCATATGTGATTTTTTAGGTTGTTATGCACTAATCTAGACTTACAAAATATTTTATACCTATTATTTGCTTCACAAGTCCTCAACTAACTCTATTTGTAAGGTTTTTGCTTTATCATTTGTGCCTTTTTTGTGTTCTTTTGATCATTTTCTTTGCAAACCTTCAACTAACAACTGACTCTATTTGTAAAGTTTTTTATTTCTATTTTGAGCCTAATTTTATGTTTTGTAAAATTTGATGTATACACTCTATAGGTTAGTGTATTTGTGTGTATTTAGGCATATATAACAATGTGAACAACATTTTCATTTGTGTAGGTGTTTTAGCATTTTCATTCTAGTTCTTGGTGTCTTAACTCTTTGTTTCATATATGTTTTATATTCTTCAACATCTACATGTTATTTTGATATTTCTACTTTAGCTTGTAGCATTTCTATGTTAATTTTAGAATTTGTGCTCTATGTTTAAGTGTCTATGTTATTTCATATTTTATTTTCAATTATTGCAAACTATCTTATTTAGATCTTTTCTTATCTAATGTGTTAACATGTTCTATATTTTTCAAAATCTATTTTCCTATAAGAACAATTGTTGAAGACCAAAAATCCCTAAACTAAAATATTCTTGCAAGCTCACTTTGTCCAAGATTAGTTTTTAATAGAACTAACCCCATTTACATATTTTTCAAAATAATTAATATTTTATTAGGGCCTGTGCAAGATCATGGGGGTCCAAAAAGTGGGGATGTGAAAAAAAGGTGTTTTTAACACTCCTAAAAACGTGAAATTTCTACTTTGAATTTTTGCAGGCTTGGGTACAATATCCATTTTGGTTTGGTAATGTCAAACTGAAACGAATATTTGTTTTGGTTTGGTAATACCAAACCGAAACAAATATCCATTTTGGTTTGGTAATACCAAACAAAACAGATATTCATTTTGTTTTTTCAAAATGGATATCCATTTCAAAATGGGTATCCATTTTATTTTTCAAAATGGATATTTGTTTCAAAACGAGTATCCGTTTTGTTTTTCAAAACGGATATCTATTTTGTTTTTCAAAATGGATATTCATTTTGGAAATCGGAAACCTATTTTTTTGAATGGATATTCATTTGAACTAGATATTCATTTTGAAAATCAAAATGAATATTCGTTTTGAAGACCTAAAAAACCCTCTTTAGTAAAATCAGCATAACTTTTTCATTTGTTATCAAAATTTTGACTTTTTACAAGTGTTGGAAAGGTGGTTAAGAGCTATGCGCAATGGACTAGGTGGTGTTTCTATATTATACACAAAAAATAATTATAATAATTTGAACCTCATATTTCATTTTTGAAACATCAAATGCTCACTACTTTCACATGCAAAGTCTTTTTTTCATGACTTTTTTTGTAACACTCATCTCATAAAACTTGAAACATTAGAAAAATTCATGAATAATGAAATATTTATATTTTGGGTAGCAAGGAGATGAACAAATCTTCATAAATCATCATATCTCTCTGTCCCTTTCTCTACCTCTCTACATATCACTGTCTCCCCTTAAGCTCTAAACCCATCCCTCTCTCATTTCTCTCTTTTTCCCTCTTTATACCTCTCTCTCTCTCTCTCTCTCTCTCTCTCTCTCTCTCTCTCTCTCTGGTCCCTCCCACTCCCTCTCCCTCTCTCTCTCTCTCCCTCCCTTTAAATTGTCTCTTCCTCTTAAGTCTCTCTCCCTCTTAGGTCTCTTTCTCAATTCTCTCCCACCCCCTCTCTCTCACTCACTCTCAGGTCCCACTCCCTCTCCCTCTCCCTCTAGATCTCCCTCTCTAGATCTCCCTCTCTCTTTCTGTCTCTCCCCCTCCCTTTGAAGTCTCTCTCCTTCTTAAGTATCTCTCTCTTGGTCTCTTCCACTCCCTCTCTTCCTCTTACATCTCTCTCTCTCTCAGGTCTCTCCCACTCCCTCCTTCTCCCTCTCTTCCTCTCCATCTCTCTTTTTCTCTCTCTCTCTCTCTCAGGTCTCTCACTCCATCTCTCTCTTCTCGTATGTCTATCTCAGTCTCTCTCTCTCTCTTATTCACACTCTCCATCTCCCTCTCAGGTCTCTCTCTCTCACACACACACTCTATCTCTCTCTATCTCTTCATATCCCTCTTGGGTCTATCTCTCCCCCTCTCTCTCTCGTTGTCTCCTTCCTCTCTCTCTCTCTCTATCCCCATCTCAGTTACTTTTAAGGAGAGAGAGAATTGAGAGGGAGAGATAGATAAAAGAGGGGGGAGAGGGAGACTTGAGAGGGAGGGAGAGGGAGGGGGAGAGAGGAGAGAGAGGGAGAGAGAGAGGGAGGGGAGAGATTTATCTAGTTAGGGTGGGAGGTGACACTTGAGAGAGAGAGGGAGTGGGGAGAGAGACTGAGAGGGAGGTGGAAAGTGAGTGGTGAGAGAGAGGGGAAATGGGAGACCTACGAGGGAGAGAAAGTGAGAGAGGGATATGGAGTGAGTGGAGGGGGAGGGAGGGAGGAGGGAGAGGGAGGGAGAGGAGAGGGAGAGGAGAGGGAGATAGACGAAGAGGGAGTGGAAGGGACTAGAGAGAGAGAGGGGGGAGGGAGGGAGGGATGGAGGGATGGAGAGAGAGAGAGAAAGAGAGAGAGAGAGGGAAAGAGAGATAGATACATGAGAGAAGAGAGAGAGAGAGATGGAGTGGGAGAGACTTGAGAGAGAGAGACCTAAGAGTGAGGGTGAGAGAGAGAGAGAGGGAGGGAGAGGGAGAGAGACTTGAGAGGGGTAGAGAGAGAGACCTAAGAGGGAGATGGTGTGTGTGTGTGTGTGTGAGAGAGAGAGAGAGAGAGTTGAGAGGGAGAGAGGGAGGCAAAGGGAGAGAGAGGGGGGAGAGAGAGTTATCTAGTTAAGATGGGAAGGAGACAATTGAGAGAGAGAGGGAGTGGGAGAGAGAAACCTAAGAGGGAGGTGGAAAGTGAGTGAGAGAGAGAGAGTGGGAGGGACCTGAGAGCGAGAGAGGGAGTGGGGGATAGAGAGAGTGAGAGAGAGAGTGTGTTGATAGAGAGAGAGAGAGAGGGAAAGTGACTTGAGATGGAGAGAGGGAGAGAGTGAGTGGGAGAGAGAGAAACCTGAGAGGGAGATGGAGAGAGAGAGAGAGAGATAGTGTGTGTGAGAGAGACTTGAGAGAGAATGGGGGAGAGAGACCTAAGAGGGAGATGGAGAGTGAGTAAGGAGGAGCATGAAGAGAGAGAGGGAGTGGGAGAGACCTGAGAAGGAGTGAAAGAGAGGGAGAGAGGGAGAGAGAGGAGGGAGTGGGAGAGACCTAAGAGAGAGAGAGGGGGGAGGGAGGGAGGGAGACTTGAGAGGGAGAGAAATAAATAGAGGGAGGGAGGGAGAGGGAGAGAGGAGAGAGAGAGACCTAAGATGGAGATGGAGTGTGTGTGTATGTGTGCGAGAGAGAGAGATACTTTAAAGATATGGAGAGAGAGAGAGAGAGAGAGGGAGAGAGGGAGATGGGAGGAGGACGAGGACGAGGATGAGGACGGGGACCGGGGCGAGAGAGAGAGTGGTGAGGGAGGAGAGAGAGAGAGAAGGGAGGAGGGGAGAGAGCTTGGGAGGGAGGCGGAGGGAGGAGGAGAGGGACTTGAGGAGGAGAGGGATGGAGAGTGGGAGAGAGACTGGAGGACAAAGTGTTAGTGTGATTGGGAAGATAGAGAGGGAGTTGGAGAGAACAAAGAGAGAGAGAGGGGTGGGAGAGACCTAATAGAGAGAGACCTAAGAGGAGAGAGTCAGAAAGACTTGAGAGAGAGAGAGACCTAAGAGAGGAGAGGAGATGGGAGTGAGAGAGGAGATGGGAGGGGAGAGAGAGAAGAGAGAGAAAGAGAAGGATGGAGATAGAGGTAGAAAGATAGGTCTAGAGCTCAAGGAGAGAGAGAGAGTGAGAAAGATAGGTATAAAGAGGGACAAAGAGAGAAGAAAGGAGGGAGGGATAGGTCCAAAGTTTAAGGGGAGACATAGTGATATATAGAGAGGTAGAGAAAGGGACAGAGAGATATGATGATTTATGAATATTTTTTCATCTCTTTACTAAAAAAATATAAATATTTCATTATTTGTTACTTTAAAAAAAAAAAATCAAGTATTTTGAGATGAGTGTTAAAAAAAATCATGAAAAGGAGACTTTGTATGTGAAAGTAGTGAGCATTTGATGTTTCAAAAATGAAATATGAAGTTTAAATGATTATATTTTTTTTTGTGTACAATATAGAAATACCGCCTAGTCCATTGTGTAGAGCTCTCAATCACCTCTCCAACACCTATAAAAAGTTGAAATTTCGATGAGAAATGCAAAAGTTATGCCCATTTTACCAAAGAGGGTTTTTTAGTTCTTAAAAATAGATATTTGTTTGTTTTTCAAAAAAATGGGTTCCTGCTTTCCAAAACAAATATTTGTTTTGAAAAAAAAAATGGATATTTGTTTTGAAACGGATATATATTTCAGTTTGCTATTACCAAACCAAAATGGATATTGGCTCAGGATTTGGTTCGAGATTGCCTGACCTAGAAAGTCAACCTAAAAAATGTGTTTTGAAAATTTGCTTAGTTTTTTGAAGTTCACCCTTCTAGCTAACAAATTTTTTTTAATCCAAATTTCATCAAACGAAAAGGGTTTATAAAAAAAAATGTCAACTTTCCACCAATATAAGTTTTTCCTTATTTTTAATTTAATAAATTATTATTATTGATTTTCTATATACATTATGACTAAAGTCCTGATTGATAAGCTGATTGAAAAAAATCTATAACTTTCAAACTACTTAACATTTTTCAAACCTACAAGATGCACCACATTTTATGCTTCGCATACTATAGGATAAAAAATAAATGAATTTCATAATTTTTTGACCAAGTTATGGTGGTCAGAAATAGACATTTTAATAATTCTGAAAAGTTTTAATAAAAAAATCATAACTAGTTATTTACATGGAAAAAATTACAAAAAAAACTCTAGCACATTTGGGCATGTGTCCTCTACTTATATTGAAAGATTCAAAAAAACTATTATTATTTTCTTGCACTTAGGGTGGTCAGACATACACCTACTTATCTTTTTCCTAAAAATTTAGTAAAACTGCATTGAAATTTCAATTTTTCTCAAAACATATTTACTTTTTTTCCAAAAAAGGACTAGTAGCCTAGAAACTACATTCAATTTGCTACAACCTTTGTTCTTACATATTTTTTAAATTATGTTAATAACCTATTCAAATTTTTATGTTAAGTTGCCTAACTTTGATTTTCTGAATTTTCATCACCACTTAGAGCCCTAGTTTGGACCCCCATGAACTATATATGTTTTGAAATATTGATGTTGTGTATGCTTTCCTCTTGTGCACTTTGTGTGAACTTGAGGGTCAAAATATCCCCAATCACCTGTGTGTTTTGTGTAGAAAGAATTGTGTATGTTCTCCCCTTGCACACTTGTGTGCTCTTACAGATAAAATACACTCTAACTAATTTTGTTAATTGAGGAATAACATTGTACATGTTATTTGTGGTCACCTTCTAGTGAGATTGAAAAGAAAAAGTGATTATATCTCCCTTTCTTTTATTTTTAGGGTGTATTTATTGATATGGATTTTATCACTAATTGTTAAATCTCAAATCTCATGTGTCAATAGGGTATATAAATTTAAGGAATAGATTGTCATCTTGGCTAAGAGAAATTATTATCATTTAGACATTACCTCTATCAAGAAAAAAAAATCATTTTTGTTGCATCTCTCATTCAAGAGGAGAGAGTGAAGTGAGAAGGGATTTAACCCTAACCACATGCCTTATACAAGATCCCCTCACACACCTTTGGGTATACAAAACACTAACTAGTTGAACCTCTTACTAGCCTAGCTTAGAGAACCTTTCAACTCTTTGGTCCTTGCAATGAACTTCTAAGTTTTCAGCCCTATCAAGTTACTCATACCATAACGTTTGAAATGGAACAGTAGGAGCTACATATGCTCTCCTCTCATGTCTTAGTTAATCTTAAGGATAAAAAATTATTAGTTCTCTAAGATTAATTAGCCAATAATATCTATGATCAAGCCCAGGTATATTTGAGGCCTCATAATCCAAACACTCCACCTGAGAAGTTAGCTTGTTCATATGTTACCTTTGTCTTCTTGTTTATGTTAAACTAGTGTTAAAAATATATATCAAAAAATAAAGTAAAAAATCAAGAGTCCAAACCTAAATCTAAAAAATACATGTTTTCATGTCACCTACCAATAGATGTCAAGTAACTTGTAACAAGAAAATCCTTGAAGAAAATCCTTTTCTTCTAGAACACCTATGTACGCAAAATGTGTACTATGATAGAGAAACCTCTCATCAAATTACAAATGAAAATAAAGAAAGTAGTGATCATGATAGTGGTAGTCTCCCTAACCAAAGTGAGTATTCACATGACTATCATGCAGATTTCCTCAAATCTAAATAAGGAAACACCCTAATAGACTAATTCATACATAAAAACAGGGACATGATATAATCCTTGCGGAATCAAGATCTAAATTACCTCTTAGTTATAGCTTGGATAAGCTCAATAAAATCATAAACCAAGATTTATCCAACCAAAATATCACCAACGTCAATGTTGATCAAATTCATGTTGACCAAGATAAAAATTTGACCAAGAAAGTGCTAATCTAAAGGTATTTACCATCAACACAAGGAATAAATCATAATGTGACCCCCAACATCTAGACAAAACAAAAACCTTATCACTCAACTTTCCATGGAAACCAAATCTATTATACCAATCTAAGTTCAATAACTAAAACCCTTAATGAAATCAATGCAATCAATCCAATAAAAAAAAGCAACACAATTTAGCCAATCAAAGTCATTTATAAAAAAAAACTAGTTTGAATCACTAACGAAATAAATCTAATTCCAACAATCCAACATATCTATAGTATATAGATAATTAACACAAGAAAAATAACTAAGCACCACCTCCTATACTCAATTTTACTAAGAATGACAAGAGATGAAAGACATGTCGGAAACCAAACTCAATGCAAAGAATGAATATTTGAAGATTTTTTTCCTTATCCACTAGATAGATCCATGATAAAAATTCCAATCCCTCCAAATTTTAAATTTCCAAAATTTGATAAATATAAGGGAAAAGAAATTCCTCAAGAGTGTGTTAAATAATTTCACATGGCTAGCCAAGAAGTTATTTTATGATTGAGTCATTCCTATCAAGCTTAAGTAAACAAGCACTTGAGTGTCTTGTACACCTACCAAAGAACACCATCATCAAATTCAAATATTTAGATGAGAGATCTAGTTACACATTTCTCATACAATGTAGAACACAAACCAACCATGATGGACCTTTATAATGCCAGCAAAATGTAATGGGGAAAGCTTATCTTCCTTCTTATAGTAATGGAGAGACCTAGCAAGTTGATTACGTTGGCCAATAATTGAAAAGAAATTGGTCAATATATTTATTACAAATATAAACCAAGAAATGGAATTTTACCTGCAATTCCATTTTGTTACTACCTATGATGAAAGTATCAAGAAAGGTGTATTCAAATCAAAGACATACTCATAGCTAAGGGACTTACGCAAATATTTTCCAAGGATCAAAATTAATTTAATAAACCTTAAATAAATTATAAAAAAACAAGTGTGCATTTGGAAATGGTGTTACCAACTCAAAACATGTCCAAGATATCCAA
Source organism: Sequoia sempervirens (assembly GCA_007258455.2). Classification (NCBI taxonomy): domain Eukaryota; kingdom Viridiplantae; phylum Streptophyta; class Pinopsida; order Cupressales; family Cupressaceae; genus Sequoia; species Sequoia sempervirens. The sequence continues at coordinate 657,826,357 of VDFB02000003.1, read as the reverse complement.
AATATTCTTAATATGATAATTCCTGCTAGAAAACCAAAACATGAAATGAAATGTAGACAATACACACCTCTAAGTTAGCCAATAGAGGTAGGTTTCCATAAATTGGTCAAAGAAAACATGATCAAATTTCTATCTATCAAATTATTTGATGGAAGTAAACTCAATCTAGCATGGTACAAAGAAACAAAATATTGTGAGTACCACAAGATTAAAAGACATTCTACTAACAAATGTATGAAATTTAAAAATTGTGTCCAAGACCTTCTTGACAATGGGGATATTAAAAAATAAAAAGAAACATCATTATCACCAAATAAAAAATAGGGATATATAGAGACCCCTTTCTCAAGCATGATCAAATGCACAAATTATCAAACCAAAGTCAAAATATGCATGTACTAATAATATCCATTATAATGAAGCTTCTCATACATATGATGTTATGGTAGGTCATATCCATCATTTTGAAAATCTAATAGCCACAACCAAAATCAAATATCCTACTTAAATGTTATTACCACAAGATGTAGTAAAGTCACTATCCAAGGGCCTCCCCTACCTACTCCCAAGGGTCAATACAACCTCAACAAGTAATTAGAGAAGACTCTAGTATAAATGTATATCATACAACTTCTAAAAACATTAAATTTTCACAAGGATGTATTGTACAAAGTTCTCTATAAGTCAAGAGTCCCAAATGATATTAACCCATCATGATTCCAAGATCTTGAAGGAAATGTATCCTCAAATCAAATGATATTAGCAAAAATGATATTCCTTCAACAATCCCATCCCATAACCTTCCTCTATGCGTTGAAGTAAACGTCCCCAATTATAAAGTTAAAAGGGTGCTTTTGGATAATGGGTCTAGTTTAAATAGATACACTTTAAAGTTGATTTGATACCTTGGGTGTTCAAAAAAATTCTTGAATCCTAAAATGATCACCATCAACACTTATGACAATACGAAACAAGAGTTGGCTAGAACAATACATTTACCACTTGAAGTGGGACCTATCATACACCAAACCTTGTTATATATATCATCAATATTGATCTACCTTACAATATCCTCTTGGGTCATTCATGGATCCATGCAATGCAAGTTGTACCCACACTTAGAAATAGAAGCAATAGTCTTTGTTGATCCCTAGCCTTTTAATATTGTAAAATTTTGGAAGGTCACTATCAAAGAATCAATCATCACCCCATTCCTGATGTTACCTCAAATTCAAATCCCCAGCAATAATCATCATACATAGATCCAAATACCCTTGCATCCAAATCTACTACATGTGACAACCTAAATCCCACCTCAAGATCATTAACAAAGGATGTGGAGATTATAAGATCTAAGATTCCTTTCACATAGAAAAAGTTCCTCTCTCCTTGGTTTTTGGCAATCCTAGTAGCAATCTAAAGAATGTAAAGATCTTAGTTCAATATGTTTATGTACCTTCATATAACATGGATAGAATATATATAAAAAAATTCTAGCTTTGAGGAAAATGAATTTGCATCTTTTTTTTTAAATAATGAATATCATGCAACCAATAAAATATGTAAAAAATTGAACTACAAAGGAAAGGGCCTTGGACTTTATGAGAAAGGCATTTAGAACATGTGCATATAAATGAGAATGTTGCAACTTAGGGACTAGGATACATATTTCCTAATGAATAATCTAATGTGGTTCATGATAATTATATGATTTCTAGGGAAACTTCATCCAGTGGAGATACTGAAACAAAATCCATCCATAGCCTTTATGACAATATTGTTGCCACAAACTTATTCAATGAATGATCATCTTTATTATCAACCTTGAACCTCATTATTCTAAAATTATTGATTAGGACCAAAAAAATTATGCATGATTTGACCTATTCCAAAATGATGTAGTCACAAAATTCGTGGGAGCTCAAGATAACATCTCACAAAGGGATGATTACAAAGGCCTTGTAATTAATCTTGATGGACAAGCATATGAGGAAAAACATTTAAAATAATACAAGGAGCATTACGATTGAAATAATCAACATGAAGCACCAAATTACAATAAAGTAAAAAATCCAAAAGGAAACATCAATCCATAAATTAATAAGAAAGAAAAATAATAATTTGGATCCCAAAAAAAGAGAATCAATACTTTACTTTCACAAATATTATTGGACCCAACAAATACATGTAAGATTATCAGTCCTTATTTGGTTCCCACATCCAAAGTAAATTATTCTTATTCCAAATCCAACAAATCCTAAATCCTAAATTCTAATCCAAAGATCTCAAATAAAATCATCCCAACTCTTGCTCCCACAATGAAATCTCAAAGCCCAAAATCCAAATCCAATAATCTAAAATTTCCAAATCCTGAATCCCACTCCAAAGATATCAAGGCAAGCATCCCAACTCCTACTCGAATGATAAAATCCCAAAGCCTAAATCTAAATCCAATAATTCAAAATCCCAAATTAGTTGTATCTTGGTTGCAACTCTCTAGCATAGAGGTCATGATGGTGCTTTTTTAAAATATTCACACCTAGATAAAGCCAACTTAGTTCTCTAAGAGGATCACAACAACATTTGTGGGTTGTACATTCGTGGTAGGATCCTAGTACATTAATTACTCATAGCAGGATACTCTTGACATATCATAATAGGTTCATACCAGCTGACTACATCAGTTCATCACACATGCTTTTATGCCTAAAAAATTATAAAAAAGAAAATAGAAAAATAGAAAAAAATAAAGAGAATTTTCCCTCTAGTGAAAACCATGTCTATGGCACCTTGGTCAAGTACCATGACAAAAACCCTCTTGCAAGAATCATGTTAAGCACTTGTTTTCCATTATCCATGGGCATCATTTGTACTTTGGGGGAAAATAAAGTACAATCCACCCCATTTATTCCATATAGTCTCACTTGCATTCTCTATCCTAATCTTTTATGCATTCATCCATATTTTATTTTGCCACGTTGTGCCTTATGTCTTGACTCATGCTTCAAATAAGCACATTGATTATCCCTAATAATAATTTTTGACATTATGGCACACACTTTATTACCAATTTATCTCTAGAATCCACAAAACACAAACATGCACACCCTAAAAACTTCACCATGTATTCAATCCTAAGAAAACAATCACTTAGAACACATGCAATCACTTGAACCACATAAGTTATTTCCTTTTATACTAGGTGAAATCCTTATTTAGAGGTCCATAATATCACTTCCTTGGATATATCATTCCTAAATCTAACATAAATATTCATTATCACAACAATCTATAACTTGGTTATTCATCTTGACAAGAGGTAATTCAGTGTGTGCCTTTTTTGCTACCTTTTTTACTTGTTTATTTGTTTTTTCTTTGTCCTACAACATAGTCCACCAAAAACATCATAATCCATTATATCATAATACATTTTGATAATGCATTACTTGGGGCATTCTTTTTATGAGTTAGTTCTTCACACATGTGATAAAATTTCATCAAGTTTCCTTATACCTTGATGCATACCATCATATATGCTACAACAAATTCAAGTTGCTCAAGATATTTGAAAGTTTCAATGAAATCTCTATTATGTATTTATTATCACTAGAAGCACACCATTTTATGGAAAAACAAACTTTCCCTTACATCACCAATCACCCTATTTATTTACATTATTATACCCATATTCATATTCCTTAATTTTGTTTGCTCATATCCATTTAACCATCATGCTCATGCATGAAACTCCCCTTATTTTTTTAGACATTTCCTCTCTTTCTCATTGCAACCTTTTCCTTCTCACTTTCTTTTTTGCTTCTCCTCCTTTCAAGAGTTCACCTACATTCTTCCTACTTGCCTACCCTCTCAAGAGGGCATCCCCATCAATTTTCTTAAATCACTTGGATAAAATTTTCACTACTATCATCCTATCATAGTATTTGTTTCTTTTCTTCAAAATGGCATTACTTCCTTTTAAGTTGCAATGCCATTCAGAAGAGGGGTAAAATGTAGACACATAAAATAGTCCATCACTTTCAATGATATATTTTAGCATCATTCCTAACAACAACACCATGTTGATTCATTAAATTCAACAAGGCTGTCATACTAACATCATCCTAAGTAATTAAAATAAAAATAATAATAATTAAATCCTCACTGCTTCACTAATCAATTAAATAATTATAGTATTTAATTAACGAGTCTAATTTCCATCACAGTTAAAATAATTAAATGAAAACTAATTTCCATCTCACCTTTTTAATTAAATGAACAAATAGATTCATTTCCCTCCATTTTATCCCATTATCTATTTTCTTAAAATCTCATCCATGCATTTATTCATTCAATCTCACCCTCCATTGTCCAACCAAAATATTTAATATCCTCTATATGGTTGCAAAAAAATATTTATTTTCCATAATCATTCAAAAAATAACTTAAATCCTCACTAGTCATTATGTCTAATATATTCTATGTAAATTCTCTCAGCCAATATCCACCATGTATCTTTCAAATAGATCTATATTGTTCATCTTTCCTCTCAACCAATGTCTACTATATATCATTCATCTTTCCTGTCAAAAAATTATAAATTATGTTGCAAGCTTCCAAAAAATCCATCCACCATCTTTGATAAGTACATGTAGAGATTTCATATGAAATGCTTAAGAAACTACATTGTAATCCATTAGCATTTCCATTGAGCTCATTATCATAGCCAATGGAGTTTTTATTTGATAGCACTTGCATTTTTTAAATCTGCATTGAAGCTCAACCTTGAGGTTTGCAAGTAATTTAAATTAGGAAGTTAATTTTATGTCTTTTTACCTCTTGTTTTAGTTTTGAATTGCATGCTTACAACAGATTTCATATGAAATACTTAAGAAACTACATTGCAATCCATTAGCATTTTCATTGAGCTCATTATCATAGCCAATGGAGTTTGTATTTGATAGCACTTGCATTTTTTAAATCTGCATTGAAGCTCAACCTTGAGGTTTGCAAGTAATTTAAATTAGGAAGGTAATTTTATGTTTTTTTACCTCTTGTTTTAGTTTTGAATTGCATGCTTACGGCAATAATAAGCTAAAGAGGGAGTCTAAGGAATGATGTTGAAACCATTGAGGATGTTACTACAAGAAAGAGGGTGGATGCCAATATGCCAGCAATTTGGTGGAGCAAATATAATTGATAAGCAATTAGGCAACAATTTTGAAGTGAATATTTCTTTCATGTCACTACTTTTCATGGGAAGGTAGCTTGTGATCTTGGTATCTTCATCTTACATATTATTGGGGAATCTCTATTAGATTTCTCAATCAACACTACTCTCCTAGAACTACCAATCAAAACTAGGATATGAATGGATAAGAAATGGAGAACGGGAGTGCAGGAGTGCACGGGGGCGGGAGCATTTTAAAATTTGATGATGGCGAGGAGAGCTCAGAGGAAGACGATGGTGATCCGGAGGATGGGGATCATGCCTGGAATCTACTCTGGGTTGGCCTGTTTGCTACAACAGATTTCACAGCATTTGTTTGGGATCCGTTGGTGGTGGTTGGGTTCTTTGATTCAGGAGGGGGGCTCTTTGTCGTTTCCTAGACTGGGACTTCTTGTGGTTGTGCTTCGCGAGTGCCTGCTGGATATCTTCTTTGGATTCTTGGCTCTCCTTCCTGCATGTGGTGCTTGGTGGGGATTGGGTGCAGGTTGCCCTACCTATATCTTTGGTGGGTGTCATCTATACGGTGGGTTCGTTGTGGTGTCTTCTTTGAAGAAGTCTGGTTTAAGATCGGGCCAATCTTTGCTCCTACTCAGCATAGTAGGAGGGCTTGGGGACTTTTCATGTCAGCTTGGTCTTCTTCCTGCTTCTTCTTGGTCATTCCTCACTCCTGCCCGTGGTGTTTTCGATGCCTATTTTCTGGGGGCTCTCTTTCAGTTTTCTCTGGTTCATTCTTTTCCCCTCTTTGTGGTTTGGTGGTGTTTTTTGTTGGTAGTTTGTGAGGATTTTTGGCCACTCTCTGGCTCTGGTCGGCGTGTCAGGGTTGCTTGGTGTGCTCTCTTTCTAGGCCTTCTCTTTACTTCTTTGCTATGCGAGAACCCCTATTCCTCCTGGGGTTTGCTTGTTCCTGAGCATTTTGAGATTGAGTTTCAGCTTTTGTTGGTGGTCAGGCCTATGCATTCAAAGTTTGAATTTTTGTCTTATCAATGCCTGAAATATGGTTGTCTTACTTTTTTTCTTCTCTCCCCGCACCCCGAAATGTCTTCTAATCTTCTGGGAGAGGTTCTTGGGTCCATGGCGTTGTTCTATGTGTTTCCTATTGTGTATCTTTGGGTCACTCTAGCCTTTTCCTATGGAGGTGGTCCTATCTTCTATTGAGGGGGAGATGGATGTGGCCAGTTGTGACCTCTCTCCTATAGAGGTGGAGCGGGATGCTTTTGAGTATGCCTAGAAGAACTGTTGGGGGGATGATTATGCCCTATTTTGTGGCTACAAGGGAGCTGAGGCTAGCCTACATGCTGTTTTCTTTTCTTCATCTTCTATTGAGGTGGAGATTTTGAAAAGAGAGTTGATCTTTATGGAGTTCTATCTCAAGGATAAGGGGTGTTGCAGTCACCACGATATGGTTGAGCTTGGGTTTCTCTCCAATAGAGGTGGAGAGAACAAATGGTCTTTGAAGGCCACTTTTGTTGCCTTACGCACTTGTGGTTACCCTTCCTATAGAGGCAGAAAGTGTGGTTTACGGGGCTCTGAAACTTTTGTTGTTGGAGCTTTGTTCTAGATCTGTAGTGGGTTGTTGGTCTCGTCAAAACCAATGAGTGTTAGACCCTTGTAGTTTCTTAGTTCTTGTTTGGGTTGCCTGTTGGCTTTTGGCTGGGTGTTGGCTTGTTGTTTCCCTATCGTGCTACTGGTTGTTTTTGTTCCTATCTTTCGAGCAGCTTGTTCTTCTTGGTGTGGGTTTTCGGTCCCCTTAAAACTTGAAGGTTTCGAGTCCTTTCAAAACCTGTTGTAAATGGTTTCAAGTCCATTCAAAACTTGTTTTTCCCTTTATCAAAAACAATTTTGAAGTGAATTTTTTTTATAAAAAAATGACAAGACTAATTGTCAAATTAACATTATTGTTGTTTAGATGTTTTGTGAAAACAATAAATTGAATTTTAGTACATCTTTAACATTTTTCATTAGTATAGGTTAAATAAATCATAACTGAATTTCAACAACACAATCAAAGTAACCTAAATCAATTTCAAATGTGGAATACATGTATTGTTGGTTAAAAATGGATCCATCTAAAGGGGGATTACACAATATTATAAAAACTACAACTAGCCATTAGGGCTAGAGATGATTTATTCAAACCAAAAACCAATGTTACACTATAAACAAATTATAATCCCTAACACTATAACATATGATATAAAAAGAATAAAGTCATTGGAAACTATTAATTGTACCAAATCCTAATAAAAAACCATAGAAACTCTAATCCAAAACATAGAGAAAATGATCCCACATTGGTAAACTTGGTAACAACCTTTATACCCTCAAAGAATGCATGCTTTGCAAGCTCCCAAGAAGATTGAGCCTCTTATTTGTCTAAATTGATAGTGTGTTTCTTATTATAACACACAAATTTGGATTTCACTAACAATTTTCTCAAAAATTTCATTGATAAATTTGTTCATTATCCCCACAGCCTTGCTAAAAATTTCAATATCAAGGTGCATACTTCATAACTTTAAACAAGTAGATCTTATAGGTCTCACTACTCTTCTTATGCTCCTTCTAGCCCTTTTTATCTCTCACCTCTTTGGGAACCTCCTTTAGGCCTTGGCGGGCCTTCTTTTTTGCAATAAGGGATTTCCTCGCTATGAGATTTTTTCTATAATTGGTTTATTCCTTGAGCACTAGTCATAAGCACTACAAATCATGGTTTTGAATCTTAAATTTATAAAATATTAAAAACAATCAAATTTCTAAAAATTAAAATGAAACAAAAAAAATGAATAATTAATGTTGATTTGTGTAAAACTTGAGCAAACCTCAGAAAAAGTTCACCTATAGATCATGTTTAATCCTTGAATAGGTAGATGAAATTTTTGAATTCTATGCCAATACACACATTCCTATTAGCGACTTAGCCAATTTTAGAATAATTTAGTTGAAACTTTATATTCCTAACATAAGTAAAACATACAAATCATTCTAGCAATACAATTGAAATATTGAACTCTTTACATTTTGTAGCATTCTTTATGTTTCCACTTTTAAAAAGAAAAACATATATAGAACTTTATATGAACAAAAACTAAAAAAAAAATCATGTGTACATGATTTTTAAATCAAAATGTCCCAAAATAAACTATTAAAAACCCTAAAAAGAAATTCAAAATGCAAGCCCTAGGTGTCAAGAATGACTCCCAATAGATGTTAAAAGATGGTACTAATTGCTTGTGAGATGGCTTGATGGCTCTAGTGTGTTGTGATGGATATGTAAGAGAATGAGTAAGTAATGTCCTAGAAGAACCCTCAATCATTGATTACTCTATGATAAAAAAAAATGAGTGAGATGGTCTAAGAACCTCATTATTAAACAATAAACAAGTGTATTTTGAAGTTGGACGACACATCCCATGAAACTGGATCAAAAACCATGTTCTAAAGTCATTATAAAAAGTGTTAGAACCAATTAAATCCATAAAACATAAACTCCCAAAAAACTATTATAACTTAGGTTCCTTCAATTATAATATGCATAATTCACTTCAGATTGCCAATGCAACGCAAAAGAAAGACATAGTAGACAAATTAGACATGTGAAACTAAATTCCAAGACAATGTGCATGTAACAAGATCACTTCCAATGAGATCACAAGAGCATTCAAGAATATTTCACCAATATAACCATGATCTAAGTCTCTTGAATTGATTTGGAAAGCACTCAACTCAATTAATTGAAAGAGTGTAAAAAAATCTCAATATTTGATCTAATCATTAACATATCTATATACCTACATAAAAATAAATGCAAATTTTATCAAATTTATTTGTTTGCAACATTTCTTTTAATACCTGAAACGTTCTATTTTCCAATCAATAAAAAAACTCCAATATTTGCTACAACTCGTAGAAAACCCCAATATTTTCGTTAATATTAATAATAATTTCTCTGTACTTGCAGCACTGAAAAAGCAAACACACAGGTTGCGGGTTAGATTCTTGCCAAATGCCTCGATTACATCTACAAAACCTCTACAATGCTTTGGAAAACTTTTGGCATGCTGTTACCAGTCAACAAATTCACAATACACAAATTTTGGCATGCGATTTATGTTTACGACACGTCGAGCGATCCAAGGTTCGAATCCGGCACCGTCATGCTAGGGTTGCTGAATTATCCAGGTAAGCTTAATCCAAGCCTCGGATTAGTTAGTCTGATTTATCGCTGTACGAGACGCGGCTACAGGTCAGAGATATTTAAGGAGATATGATGTCGCCTGGTTGCTCCCATGAAAGGTGTCACCATGGATCGCACTTATAAGCTCCTGGCCCCTGATAAACAAAATGATCTTCTTGAAGAAATTCTCCAAGGTCGGGTTTCAATGTCTGGACTCGTAAAGGAAATAAATTCGGTAAAACGTTGGCTTGAAATACTCCCCAAGAAAGAAACACAATCTGCTTGCGAACTGGGAAAGCTTCGTACTGCTAAAATTTGGCAGTTGCAAAGAATGCTCGTCACTAAATGCACGCATTAAAAAAAAGCTTTTTACTATTACCTAAAATTTAGCAGCTACAAAGAATGCCACTTACTAAAGTTGAATTATAAAGAAAAGGATAAGAAATTACCTATTTCTGATAACAAAAAAAATTGAAAGATCAAATAATTATAATAATTAAAGACAATCAATTAAAAAAAAAAAAACATTCTTGTGAGCTTATGGATGTTATGTAAACAATTGTACATAAAACAAAAAGGGTTATAATATCATGTTTTCTTTTTTGTTTTTTATTTTATGAAGCATTTTATATCATTCATAAGTTCATATTGTTATCCAATATAAAGGCATGAGTCTATGTTGAAACCTCTTTGATTAAGACAAGGACTAAGGGGTATCCATTACGTCTAGAGCACAAACTTGGCCTCATCACTTATATCATAACTCTAGAGGTTTGAACCTTGATGGATGGTGTAATCAATTAACATAGTATCACTCTCACCAATTGCACTTAACCAATTAAGTTATGACCCTTTGGTATACTATCAAGTTTGATGAATGGAGTGAAAAAACATAGGATGTTGTTGAACTTTTAGATATCTTTTTCAATTGACACAATCTTCTTGAGATTAATTGGTGTTTTAGGGAAGATTAAAATATAGATTATTTATCATTTTGGAAGAATTTTTGGTGGAAGTGAGATTGAAAAAGATAGTGTAGATGGTCATTGATAGTGCCACAACATTTTATAGACTCTTTTCTCTATGCATTTCATTCATATAATGCTAGAAGACATTAGCAAACTAGAAAAGATTAATAATACATATACACTAACATTTTATTGACTCTTTTCTCTATGCATTTCACTCATATAATGCTAGAAGATATTAGCAAACTAGAGAAGATTAGGTCAATCGTAGAGCATGGACAAAACATTTACAATTACATTTATTACCATTTTTGAGTACTCTTTTTAATTTGAAAGCTCAAAGATAAATATGGAGTTGGTCTGACTTGGTGTCACTCAATTTGCAAACACATTCATCATCTTGCAATCTTTGTTGCAAGCAATAAAATCTTTGAAAAAAAACTTTATTAGAGAACAATGGAGTGTCTTCCTCCTTAAATGATAGACTAATGAGATTGATGTGTTAGATTGAGTATTTAAAGAAGCCTATTTTTGAACCCTTAGAGAGAAGATGAAGATGTGAGTCTTTAAAGTTTTTTTCTTTTTCTTTTTTAGTTTCTATAGATTTGTTTTTTCTTAATTCAAAAATTAAGGCTTTAAGTGTAGTGTAATTAGGATTAATTTATAACTACATGAATTTTGACATTTATAGGTGATTTTGCATTATTGATGGAGAAAAACTATGAATTGGGTGCATCAATGAAGAAATGGACCAAACAAATGAATATATTAGGCATTCCTATGGTAACATTGTTGAGAGTTTCAAGGTTGATGAGGAAGTTTTAGGAGGCCTCTAAACTATCATAGGGTTATAGAGCCAAACCCACACATAAGAGAAAAGATTGTCTAAAATTAAAATTTACAAATAAGCTCTAGGAAATATGTTGTCTCAAGGCATATACAAGATATCAAGGACAACTACCAAGTCAAGTAAATATTGCATTATTTGAAGCCCTAATTAAAATTAAAAAATTTCCTTCTTTGTTATTAAATTTTAATTTTTAGTATTTGTATTTAAGCTTAAATATTTTAGTTTTATCATTACAAATGGATGGTGGAAAATTTTTGGCTCTTAAGTGCTAAATCTTTATAGAATTTTCATCTAAGTTTTGAGAGAACCATGCAATGTTTTGAGTTGTGAGTGCAATTTGACTATATTCAAGCACATACACTCCAAAAATACAAGTTGTCAATACAAAGATCAAATACCTTGTATTTTTGCATTAAACTTACACCACCACAAGAGAGATTTAGCTACAAATGTAGAATTAGCTTCCATTGAGTTAGAGTATGATGCTACATTTGAGTGGATTTTTTAGGATATCCCCATTTCTATAGAGGACTATTCATAGGTTGATCAAGTTGATTGTAAGTCAAACTTGTAGCAATGGGGAAGGAGATTCAAGCCAATGCAACTAGAAACAAATACGTCATCCAAGATAATGTTGTTGTCTTTTCTTCAAATAAAATGGATGCATATGCTTCTTTTATGTACACAAAGAGGTGCAAGTTCATGTAATAACCACCCCTTGGTTACAACCGTAATTTTTTTATTCTTTGCATAACTACTAACTTAATCAACAAAGCATCTTCCATCTAGCTTAGAAGTATTGGCTTTGTAACTTTTCCAATCACCATGGCACTAACAAAAACTATATGCTACGACGTATGTGATTACACTTGAAAGTGGTAAGCTCCCAATGATAGGGTCATCCCTAGACCTAGACCTAAACCTCAAGGGTTCATTCATGATGACCTTGCATAAGCATCCTCTTTTGGAATCAAAGGCTTCATAGTTCATACACCAATGATAGAGAGAAATTATCCCCTTCTTTTGTATGAGATATCTAATCTTTCTTTTAAATTGTGAGTGGTAATTAAGCTTATGCTTTTAAATTAGTTTAGTTGCACTAGAATGATAACAACACATCCAATCAAGTGTTGGTTTCATACCAATCATTAGTGTACAAACACACATGAATTCACATAGGGATCATATCATTCCATAATCCCAAGTTCACACAATGATTGGCTTAAAAATGACTAGTTCATACACACATCACAAGTACAATAGTGACTAGCTCATATGTACATCACAAGTACAACAATGACTACCTCATACACATATCACAAGTACAATAGTGACTAGCTCATATGCACATCACAAGTACAATAGTGATTAGCTTAACCATACATCACATGTATCCAATTGGAATGATCCACACATACATCACATGTTGACATAAAGATCAACTGGTAAAGTGGAAATGGATGAAACCTACTGCATGCACATCATCTCACTACCTGATTCACTAACATAGATGCTCCTAAATAGATCCCCTCTGGAAAAGGAATGTCAATGCATCCCATACTACATCACAGATTACATTATTTTCCCAATCCACCACCATCTATGGTGATTATCAAGTGTCCCATACTACTTGATGCCATCACCAAAAGGGGCATTAGTATAACAATGTGCACAATACTCGAGGCTAGTAATAATATTTTCAAAAATAATTAATCATCAAGGTCATCAAACCATAATATAATTTAAATATTCAAGATACCTCAAGGTTATAGCATAGACCTAGGGCTAGCACCTATACTATCAATCACACTTACTAAATTAATAATTAAACCAAAAATCCTACCTTGAGAAAACACCATGTAGGAAACATGCACAATTAAATTCTCATACACCAATGCTAATATTGAACTCTTGAGATGGGTGGATCTTGGCCTCCATTGCATGCATGCTACTAGCCTACATCACCTACATGCTACTAGGCTCCATCACTTGCATGCAACTAGTGAAAGCCTGTCTAAACCTTCATGTAGCTCCTAGTATCTATCACTTGCATGCCACTAGTGAAATTCAAACAAACCCTGTGAAATTGAGTGGCTTCTGACATCTATAATCTATGTGCTACTAGTGAAATTTGACTAACCCTATGATACAGTTGAATACTACTTTAGAAAAGCATACTTTGTGACTTATGTCATCCTAGAGAAATAATAAGCTTATCTATAAGTAGGCTATAATTTTACAATTTTAGTGATCACCTCAAGATGAGTAGTACAAGCTATGTTAAGAGAACAATCATCTACCTATGCCCTCATAGATTCCCTAACTCAACCCCAGTTGTGATGCCAAGAATTCAACTCTTGTATCGATTTCAATTCAACATTGTGACATTAAGAAGTATTAAGACATATATCTACACAAATTATCGAAAGGGTTGACACCCTAGCTAATTAATCTGATTACATTACCAAAAAAGGATCCAATAAACTATTCAATTATCTTATATAAGTCTATGGGTCAATTTTCCAACACATAAGTAACACATCAAATCCAAATAAGATGGCCTCTATCCAAACACATACATAAAACCATGCAAACTCATAAGGAATCAAAGTCCATTTGCTTCATTCAATTATTATTTGAAAACACTATTTAATGGACAAGATTAAATTTGTTAGCCCCATTTTTAAACTCGCCAATTTTCAAACTTTTTGCATTGAAATACAAGTATGTTGAGTTGCTCCTAGTCACAAACACTCCAATTATCCTCATGTGTCAAGTCATTCACTAATTTGAAGAAAAATTGCTCATCATTCTAGTTATAATCTTTGATTAGTTGTATTTGTTAGATTAAAGTAATTAATTAACTTTACTCTCCTCTTAAGACTTCACTTTATGCACATATATTAGTCATTTAATAATTAATATTAATTATTAAATGCACTCACCTTAGGGTTAGGTTTTCCTTTAGGTTTTGATCTCCTTTTATAAGGATTGCCCTCTTGTATTCTATTACTCTCTTGATTCATTTTTTCTCTGATAATACATTTTGCACATTGTCAGAGCCAAAACCCTTGTTTTGTTCTCTCTCTTTCTCTGTGACAAGTTTCTTGCATGTAGGTGTTCCTTGGGTTCTGTGGATTTGTATTTCTCAAATCCTACATGGTATCAGAGCCAGATCTGCTACAGCTTGTTCATTTTTTGAAAGAATTAGAGATCTAGGTTTTGGTTGCATCAGATCTGTGTTTGTCTTCTATTTTTATTTGGAATAAGGGGGTTCTTTTTTTGGTGCACTTTGAGCTCAAACGGACCTCACTGTTGAGCTCGCAGTGTCCAAAAACCCCTATTTTCATATAAAACACATCCGATTCGACACGTTGCGCCAAAAGGCAAAAAATTGCCCCAAGGTCGTACGGCCCCAGGGCATGCAGACCAAGGTGAAAATTAAAAAAAAATTAAAAAAACAAAGTTTTTTACAAAAAATTTGCGCTGCCAGTTTAGAAGGGGAGTGTCATCGGCACGCCGCCAAGCGGCCACCAGCAGTGCCGGTAGCCGCTAGCACCGCCGCCGGGCCGCCCAGCCGCCGCTGGCGCTCCGCCCGCCGAGCTTCGCCAACAGGCCGCCACCGCACCGCCCGCGCGTGACCCAATCTCCGCCAACGCGCCACCCCCGCGCCACTAGCACCAGTGCCAGCCCCTGGTCGTCCAGCGGACCAGTGGGCCATTTCTTTTAGTCCTTGAGGGCTCTAAAGACAAAATTGGACCTTTTGGAGCTGTTTCATGGAATCGGGCATATCTTTTGCGTTTTTTCTCTATTTTTTGAACGAAAATAGGCGTTGGAAAGCTAGCTCTGAGTCCGTTCTGATGGTGCAGGAAATTTTTTAGAGTTTTCTAGTTTGGTTGCATTTTTTTGAAGTCTAAGTCCGATGATCTTTTTGCACTCCGAGGGGCATAACTTGCTCATTTTTGCTCCGTTTTTCAAAAGCAAATAGGCGTCGGAAAGGTGGTTCTGTGTTATTTTCAGATCTGTAGTCTATTTCATCAGAAAATTATTCAAGTACATAGAGATTTGTCTCAAACAATTACTGCTTTATATTATTTTATGGCTTTCAGTTTGTACTGGGGATTGGAATTTTGCATTGTGGGGGGTGTTTTTTCTTGCTTTCTGTCATTTACATCAGAAAACCAAAATCTATAAACACCAAAACAAAAACAAAAAACCCCTTCTACATCTTCTGTCTAGTTCTGAAAGACTACTAAATAATAAAAAAAAAATTCAGAGCAGTTGAGGCACAGTTCACAGGATGGTCGATAGATCTATTGCATCTCTCACACCGCATAATTATCACACTTGGAAGGGTCTCATGATGACTCTTCTTCAGTCTTGAGGGTTATGGTCTTGTTTGGATGAGGTTCAACCTCAGTTGACTCACCCCTTTGAGGTTATGTAGCACAGGAACCATATGGATTAGGCTATGGGATTGATGGCTTTACACATTTCAGACAGTCTCCTATTTCATCTTGATGGGTGTCTCACTCCTCGAGCCATTTGGACCAAGTTTGATGGACTTTTTGGCACTATCAATGAGTTCAAAGCATTGCAGCTTGAGGCCGAGTTGACTTCCTTGGTACCTGATTCATTTCCCTCCATTGAGGAATTTCTGATGAAGTTCAAACAATAAATATCTATCTTGCAGGGTTGTGGCAAGACTAAGACTGATACAAAGTGCATCTTCCTAATCCTCGCCAAGCTTCGGGGTCCATTTCAGATCTTCTCTTTGACCTTCTATTCCATCATGGATGCCTTGGGTACTCGACATGTCATGCCTACTTTTGAGGTGTTTGTGATCGTTTTACTCATGAGCAAGCCAAGCTCAAGCAGATGGATTCACTTTCAAGTTCACAGAACCAAGCGTTGGTAGCCCAGTCATTATAGGGGAAGCAGAAGCAGAAACAGAAACCAAAGACCACAGAGCATTGGAAGGATTCCAGTTCACAACACAACTCTGATTCACCTTCTCCTAAGGTGGAATCATCGAAGAAAGATAGACCTAAGTGTGCTTATTGTAATAAGCCAGGACATTCTGAGTCCAAGTGTTATGAGAAGAAGATAGATGGATATGCCAAACAGGTTTCAGATTTGACAACTCTTCTTGAGAGGAACAATATGCATCACTCTTCTTCATCTACATTAGGTGGGTCTTCTTCTTCTTCACCATCATTCCAGACAGATGGACAGGCCCCACATAAGGTTCATGCATTATGTGCAACCTCTAGTTCACATTCATCCAGATGGCTACTAGATTCAGGTGCTTCACACCATATGGCATCTTCTTAGGACATGTTCTCATCTTTCAAGGCTGCATCCTCACCACACATATTGATGGGTAATAACACTTATATGAGTGTATGTGGGAAAGGTTCTATCGACATTGATGATGGTACATTCAATGATGTACTATGTGTTCCATCTTTGTCCACTAACCTTCTCTCCATCTATCAGATTGCTCACAGTGGGACAGGGAAGATAGTTGAGTTTACACCTAATTCAGTGCACATCTGAGACATTTAGATTGGCAACATTGTTGCAACAGGGACAGTTGATCATTCTTCCCGGTTGTATGCATTCACACACTTTGGTCCACCATCTCCATTGTCTGATTTTTCCTCTCTTTCTACAAGAGAGCATGCAATATCTGAGGTGAACTTTGGTCACTTGAACTTATGTGTTCTTCCATTTGTTCATGAGACTAGTGTTGCGACTTCTACACCTCTACCTCCTGTTGAGATCACATCTGTTTAGCAGGATTCCTCTTCAACTATGACTGAAATTGTTGCTCCACTCATCGAGCCATCAAGTGTAGTTGTTGAGGCCATATCAGAGGAAATTCCTTCCCTCACAGATGACAGTTTCAGCACCCCTGTTATCCCATCTTCATTGGAGATTCCATTTCAGGATCATCTTGAGTTGTTTGATTCACCATCATGTTATTCAGACACTCATACTGCAATTCCATTCTTCAGTGAGCATCATCCAGGACTTCCATTTTCACCTCACATTCAGGGATTTCCTCTTCCTCGACCGCTGGATATGTTTCTTCCTCCGAGGAGACACATTGTTTTGATCATTGGCACAGGGGTTCTCTCATCCTAGGGGGGCTTTGGAGTCTCTTCTCTCTCCTATGGGGGGAACATATTTTGTACTTGTGTGATAGAAGCAGTTCTTGGGGGGTCATGATGAGTCCTCCTTCTATCTCTCTTCTTCTTTCACTCTTGTTCATCTCTTTTTTGGAGAGGAGTTTTTTCCCACTGGGTTTTCTCCTTTACTCCGCTTTATAGAGATTTTGTTGTATTTGGGTCCCTGATCAGGCCATGTTGTCGGGACCCATAGTTGTATTGTAGTTCCTTTTCTTTCTTCTGCATTGTTTGTAGCTGCATTGTAGCTCATCTTAAGGGGGGGTGTTAGAGTAAAGTAATTAATTAACTTTACTCTCCTCTTAAGACTTCACTTTATGCACATATATTAGTCATTTAATAATTATTATTAATTATTAAATGCACTCACCTTAGGGTTAGGTTTTCCTTTAGGTTTTGATCTCCTTTTATAAGGATTGATCTCTTGTATTCTATTACTCTCTTGATTCATTTTTTCTCTGATAATACATTTTGCACATTGTCAGAGCCAAAACCCTTGTTTTGTTCTCTTTTTCTCTATGACAAGTTTCTTGCATGCAAGTGTTCTTTGGGTTCTGTGGATTTGTATTTCTCAAATCCTACAGTATTCACAAGTTTTACACAAACAATTAAATACAAAAATTCACAATAGCTAGAGTTAAATTGTTTTACAAGGACATTCCTAAGCTCATTTGATATAATAAGGCAATTTTTTATGCTAAAATTCCTTATTGTTTGGGAGATTTAAACTTTACAATTTTATGATAGGTAGTTTGTAGAAACAATTAAAATGAGTTTTATTTATTTTAATATGAAATGATTTAATGGGAAATTTTATTCCATCATTATCGATGATGTGGTGATTTTTCAATGAGAAATATAGAACCAATCAAAAGTTACATCAGTTTTTTCCTTTATCGAGTTCACAAGTTTAATTGAAAAGTTTTACAAGTACTTCACGAAGTGAGATAGAATGGCACTTCTACAATTTGAAAATTTAAACAATCTAGAACTGCATTGTTTGTCAATAGCTTTAAAGATTTGTTGATTTTAAAAAAAATTGTTGTTGGCACTCCCTTCAGTTTGAAAGCTTTAAAAATCCTTGACACCTCATTTGTTGGTATTTTAAAGGATATATTGAACTTTTTCTAGTGTTTTAAAGTAAAGTGGATCTTGTCGAAGGTTTCCATGGTTCTAGGAACCCCCAAAACTCCTGACAATTCCTAGTTCCTTCTTCACCCTTGATAGTTCTATAGATGTCCAAAGCCCCAACACTACCCATTGAATTCATAGTTTTATTACTTTATTGGTATTTTAATAGGAACTAGGAACTTGTTAGAGACTTCCATGGTACCGGGAACCTCCCCAAGCTCTGATGCTTTAGGAAAATGCAATAGCCAAGTGTAAAGCTAAACACCACAACCTTTACAAGTATCCTCCCAACTTGCACCAAAATGGGAGCTTTGAAACAAGGATATGAACATCCGTTGAAACCTAATGAAAATGGATTTTACAATTACATACACATTTGCAGGAAAGTATGAAAATGTGGAATCACAAACAAAGGGCATGAATTGTTTGACAAACTACCCCAAAGAAATACACTCCATGGAAGCCAAAGGTTATAGATTCCTAGAGAAACATTTATGGAAAGTAAAGAAGCATGGCACAAGGCATTTGAATTGTTTAACAACATGCCTCAAAGAAATGTGGTGTCGTAGATTGTCATGATCACATTATATGTATATAATGGATGTGTTGAAAATATTTTAGAAACTTTTGAGCAATGTAAACACCACAATCTACAACATGCTCAAAACTCAACAATCATTAGCATGATGTTAGTTTAGAACAAGCAAAAAAAGTAGTGCTCCTATGAAAGAATCCAACATGCCTCATAATGTAGATAAAATGACTAATTGAGAACATAAAAAGGCATGGTGTATACCTATTCCATAGTGGATTGGTGCTACTTTGATATGAAAAGTAGCCCTTTCCCAACCCTTGACAAGCTAAATGATAAGAATGCCTTGAAGATGCTATGAATTCAAATAACAATAATGGACTTATGCATAAGACTGTGGATCCTAAAACAATAGAGAGTGCTCTATTTATAGGAGAGAATGATGGAGAAATGAGAAGAATGGAAGAATGTGTGACAAAAGACAAACTAATGACAAGATGCCACTTGTCAACATGTCAATGGAGGAAGGTTGAGCACATTTTGATGAATGTGCACAGTAAATGATATTAGGTGGAGTTTTAAATTTATGAAATGACAAGTTGGAGGGAGAAAGGAATGAAGTTAATGTCACTTGGATCAATGCACAAGGACATGTAAAAGGCATTCAATGCTTTGTTGGAGGGGACAAGTCCTTTTGGAGGGACTTTTCAAATCTGGAGGAATATTCCCTTTTGATGTCATGTTGAGAGAAATTAGAAGATTTAATAAATCAAAAGAAATGATTTATTGTGCAAGTTGTAAAATCTAGAGAATTGGAGGATTAGGATTAGCATTAATCATGATTTGATTAATTTTAATGGAGGTTAGTTGATTGTGGCATTCAACATAAATATTTGGATTTATTTAAATTAAATGAGAAGATAAAGAACATTAGAGATTTAATTAAATATTTGGATTTATTTAAATTAAATGGAGAACTTTAGAAGAATAATTAAATAAAATTGATTTATTTAATTAAAGAGATGACTTTAGGAGACTAATTAAATAAAATTGATTTATTTAATTACAGAGAAGAATATGATTTAATCAAATAGAATGATATATTTAATTAGATAAAGTTGATTTATCTAATTAAATAAAGATTGATTAAAAGGGGAAATATGATGAATTTTAATCAAATAAAGATTATTTCATTAAAATGGTTAGTAGAGGGATGATTAAGGATGAAATGAAATTAGTGATTTTGGATTAGATGCATGTATATTTTATGTGTACATTTTTCCCCTCTTTGAAGCAATGTACCTGCTACGTTGGTTCAAAGAATAAACTACCAAGATCAAAATTCATTTATTTTATTTTATTTTTTATGCTCTAGCGAAAAGAAGTATACTAGTACATTGCCCCCTCGAGAGATCGAGTGAAAAAATCGATTTGAGGGTCGATCTCGTGACAAAGAGGTTCAAGATGGATGTATGGATGGTTATGATGATGATAATAAATGAGATGGTTTTAAAATGCTTAGAATAACCAACCTATATTATCCTAAACAACTTAAAATGATGATGCACTAGATTTGACATGGATGATGTGATGATGCTTATATGATTATGAAATTGATGTTTTATGCAAATGTATTGTTTATGAGATGCTTAGACTAACAGATCTATATTATGCAATGATGAAAATGTAATGCATGTGAATGATATGAAGCATGCTGACGGTTTGTGGATGCAAGATGGATGCATCAGTGATGATGATTAACTATCATGGTATGATGCTAGTGTGGAGAGAAAGAAGAAGAAATGAGATGACGACAAGAAGATCCAACAAGCCAACTTTATTAGAGATGATGATGAGAGATGGATGATTTTATTATTAGAAATTACGACTTTAAAAGGGCTACTTACCTTATGTTTGATAATACACATAGATGTGATGCATCAAGGTATAAAGAACTAGGATGGCGTTGCACCTAGTGTAATGGACTTTAGCTCAACAATCAGATAGGAGTACTCCTATTCACACCTGGAATACAAAACCTTATTTAAATTGTAGTTTAGATATTCCAAACATCTTGGACCAAAACACAGAAAGGAAAGCCTTCTTATGTGGTCGACAAGACACCTAAAACACCCTCCCTACAAATCAAACAAAGTTCGCATGACCAAGGTTATATTACAAGAATAGCCAACAAGCACAATAGATAAAAAGATACTAATTGTTGTCCCATTTGTTTCTCTCTAAATTCCTTCATTTGGGACATCATCGAGAGGTCATTGAAATGAGTGCAATAAGATAAGCCAAAAGACAAAGATAAAGCAAACAAACAAGCTAATGTTCTTCAATATCACCAACCAAGACTAAACTATGGTGATGCCTGATGTTGATGTCCATTGTAGGAAGGATGCATCCTAAGACATGATGATATCAGATGAGTGATTTGGGGTTGATTGGATGATAGGATATTGACACAAAGAGTTGACCAACTTGTTTAAGTACTGACCTAGACTTTAGATTTGATGTTTTAAGTTTCCACTTTTAACCTACTAGACTTGTTTCTAACTATTTCACCAAAGTTTGAGGATGACGATTGATTTATTATGAGTGATGTGTATTGTGGGTGAAATCGAGGTGAGACATATGGATTTTTTCAAATATTTGGATGTTTTTAGAGTTTTTTGAAATATTTTGAGGCTATTTTTGGTATTTTTGAGATTTTTCAAATGTTTTGATTTTCAAATTTTCCAATTTTTAGGTGTTTTTTGAGATTTTGACCAAAGAACTATCCTAGGGGCCTTGGGGGCTAATCAAAAGATTAGTCTTTCCTACCTTATACGCAGAGAGACCATGTAGTTCGACTGACACAGTATCAATTATTGATGAGATATGAACAAATGGATTTCCAGTTTATTATGACGAACTCCTAAAGGACTAACCTAAGTGTCTCGGGGGATGATAAAAGATCAACCTTGCCTATGTTCAAAGCTCATAGACCCGTAGTTCGACAAGACGACTCTGTTTTTTACTTTTTCGATTGACTTTTTGACCTATTTTTGGATTTTGATATGTTTTGAATGTTTTTGGATTTTTTTATTTTATGAATGTTTTTGTGTTTTTTTTAATGTTTTTGTGTTTTATGAGATTTTATGAATTTTGGATTTTTTGATTTCAAGGACCTTAAGAACATACACGAATCTGATCCAAAGAGATCATGCCCCCAGTGTGGTGCAATAGAATACTCCAATAAAGGCAAGACAAACTAACCTTGGGAATGGGTCGAGTAGTACTAGGAGGGATCATGATGCAGACACATGGTCAAGCTATGATGCAGATGCAAATGGGCGGTGGATGGAGATAGATAGATGATGGAAATGTGATGGATGGATGATGCAGAACAAGTCGTGGAGATCCTGGTGGATGGAAAGTGCTTATTTACACAAGGTGCTTGTTTGCTAGGTTTTCACTAAGGTACTTGCCCAAAGTGCCATCGAAGTGGTTTTCACTAGAGGACGATTTTTTTCTCTTTACTATTTTTAATCATTTTTCTAATTTTTTTAGATTTTTGTATTTTTTAGTTTTTTGGTTGTCACCAAGATGCCTATTTTCTAGGTTTTCATCAAGGTGACCATTTTTAGGACATTTTCTAGTTTTTTTGTATTTTTCAATTTTACACCCTACAAGATTAGGCATAAAACTTTTTGAGATGGGAGTTGTTCATGGGCTCCTATAGAGGTTCCCCTTCGGGTGTTGACAGTTGATATGCCCCTGACTTGTACCTTCTTGTGATGATGAACGGTCTCAACCAATTGGGTTAAAACTTTCCCTTACTGTCTAGATTTGAGAAATTTTTTTGATTCTCCTTCAACACAAGTTCTCCTACCTGGAATGCTCGACTCTTGATCTTCTTGTTGTAGCTTTGTTTGAGTTATTTTTCATACACTTGCAAATGGTTTAAGGCCTCCATATGTCGCTCATCCAGCAGTTCCAACTCATTTAGTCATAACACCCGATATTCCTCATCTGTTATGAGATTTTGCAGTGATATTCTCAGTGACGGGAGCTTGATCTCGATGGGTAATGTGGCTTTTGATTCATAGAACAAGGAAAAGTGGGTGGAACCTGTTGGTGTGTGGATACTGGTTTGATAGGCCCATAAGGTGGGATTCAGTTGGAGATGCCAATTACGACCAGCTTCATTAACTGTCTTCTTGAGGATTTTTAGGATGGTCTTATTTGTAGCCTCAGTTTGGTCGTTTCCTTGGGGGTAGTATGGGGTGGAAAAGTGATGTTGGATTTTAAACTTGTGGCACAGGTCCCTAACATCCTAATTTTTGAAGGGTGTCCCGTTATCTGAGACAATGGCTTGAGGGACACCATAACAAAAAAAATAAGTAGTTCAGGATGAACTTTGATATCTTCTTTCTAGTGATGTAGGTCATGGGAATGGCTTCTACCCACTTTGTGAAGTACTCATTGGAAATGATGATGAATTTATGTCCACTAGATGAGGTGGGGGTGATTTTTTCAATGAGATTGAGCCCCCACTATGAAAAGGTTTGAGGTGTGACAATCAGATGGAGCTCTTCAGCTAGTGCATTGATGAGGTCCCCATGCTACTGACATTGTAGAAACCTTCTAACATAGTCATGTGCTTCTCTTTCCATTGTAGGCCAATATTACCTCATCCTCAGTAGTTTCTTGGCCAAGGTCATACCGCTCGAGTGTGAACCACATATGTCGTTATGTACCTAAATTAAGGCAATCAATTCCTCCTCAACGTTTAAGCAACATACCATGGTTCCTTCAATGCTTCTACAGTAAAGGGTATCTCCTAGGATGACAAAACAGGAGGATTTTTTAACAAAGGATCTTTTGATGTTCGGGGTTATGTCAGCTGGGAGGACTCCTATTCTCAGGTAAGTATATAAATCATGGTACCATGGATCATCGGGACCAACGATTTTGCACAAAATTTCAGACTTCGGTACCTCGAATGCAGGTACAAGAAGCTACTCTATGAAGAATTTTTTATTTGGAACGTTGTGTGGGACATCTAGGAGTGATTCGATTATAGCCATTACATCTATTGCTTTGTTGTTTGCTCTTGGTAGTTGCTGGACTGTGATATCAATGAAGGACTCCTTGAGACTTTCCACTAATTTGTTGTATGGAGTTAACTTGTCATCCTTGGTTTGATACTCATTGTTGACCTAATTGATTATGAGTTGTGAATCTCCGTAGACCTTGAGTGCCATTATATTCCATTGCACTACATTTCTTAGCCCTATGACAAGAGCCTTATATTCTACAATGTTATTTGTGGAAGGGAACAACAACTTGTATGATTTTGGAATGCAATCCCCTTGTGGGGTGATGAAGAAGATCTTTGCTCCTGATCTATGCTACGTATAGGATCCATCAAAGTATATTTTCTAGTGATCCATTGTACACTTAAGTTGAAGATTGATTCGTAGGGGAATTTTGAGACAAGTGGGTTTTCTGAGTAGATTGACACCTCTTCAAGTTGATCTACAATAGCTTGTCCTTTGATGGCATTGTGTTCCACGTACTCTATGTCATGCTATGTGAGGATCATAACCCACTTTGTTGTTTGTCCTATAAGTGTTGCTTTGGAAAGCAAGTACTTAAGGGGATCTATCTTTGCGATGAGTTTTATTTGATGGGCTAGCATGTAATTATTGAACTTTTGTGCTACAAATACAACTACTAGATAGGATTTCTCAATGGAGGTGTAGTTCAGTTCATGGCCCACCATAGTTCTGTTGATATAATAGACAGGCCTTTCTTTTCCATTTTCACCATGTTGTGCTAGGAGAGCACCAAGAGTTATTGTTGTTGTTGATATGTATAAGATCAAAGGTTTGCCTGGAATTGGTGGCATGAGTACCGACGACGTGAGTAAGTACTCCTTGATCTTGTTGAAGGCTAGATCACACTTTTCATCCCACTTGTATGCGACCCCCTTGTGGAGTAGATGAGAGTAGGGAACAACATTTCCTGCTAGTTGTGTTATGAATCGACAGATGGACTAGAGTCTTCCTTGTAGGCCCCTTAGTTGTTTTAGTGTCTTTGGTGCCTCCATTTTGAGGATTTCTTTGACCTTGGTAGGATCTATTTCAATTCCCTTCATTGACACAACATACCCAAGGAGCTTCCTTGACTGTACTTCAAAGACACACTTCTTTGGATTGATTCTGACTTTGTATTCCTCCAACCTATCAAAGATAGAGCCCAATGCGGCTATATGATCTCATGTTTTCTTGGATTTGGCCAATATATCATCCACATAATCTTCCATAGTTTTGTGGGTCATGTCATGAAAGATCAGTGTCATGGCCCTCTGATAGGTTGCTCCCTCATTCTTTAACCCAAATGGCATCATATTCTAGCAATATGTCCCCCATGGACAATTGAAAGTCATTTTGTGTTGGTCTTCTTTTGCTATCATGATCTGGTTGTAGCCTGAGAATTTGTCCATCAATGATAGCATCTCATGTCCTGTTGTTATATCCACTATCATATCAATGTTTGGAAGTGGAAATTCATCCTTGGGACATGCTTTTTTGATGTCTATGAAGTCTGTGTAGATATATATGCCCCTAGTGGGTTTTGAAATAGGTACAAGGTTTGAGATCCATTCTAGATAATCTATCGGTCATATGAATCCTACATCTATGAGCTTTTGTAATTTCATCTTGACCAACAATGCTAGCTAGGGATGCATCTTTCTAAGCTTTTGTTTGACTGGCTTGGCTTTGGGGTATACAGCTAGGTGTTGAACCACAACCTATGGATCAAGCCTAGGCATGTCAGCATAGGTCCATGCAAATTTTTTCTTTCTTTCTTTCTTTCAGGAATGCGGCTAGAAGTTCTTGTTCTTCTATGAGAACTAACTTTGCATAGAATGTTATGTGTGGTTGTTCCTTTGTTCCCAAGTTGACTGGATTGCACTTCTTGGCTAATACTACTAACTTCTCCTAATGAATTGCACTGAAAGGAAAATTGAATCCTTCATCCTCCAGCACCTCGAAGAGGTTTTCACCATTGGATATGTCCTTTATTTTTACTGTTTTCAAGCCAGAGAGTGCCATAGTGTGGTTTTCACTCAAAGACCTAGAGATTATTCTTATATTTTCACTTTTGTGAATGAAGGATTCAATTGTTTCCCCATAATAGGATTGTGTGTCCAATATGATGTCAAACTTGGCCTTGTGATCTTGGTAAGGTACTGTGTCCCACGGTCCCATAAATTCTAAGAGTGCCTCATCGTTTTTGAATGTGTCCAAAATTGGTGGTCCTCATTGGTTGTAATCGATGAGCTAGGGGTAGACTAGGTTTATTTCATGGGTTTGATGGTCATTGGTCTCAAAAGACAAGGTACTAATCATGAGTAGGGAGGAATCTTTGAAAAGCATAGGCATGTCAGTTATGGGATCTCCATCACTACTACACACATCAGTTATGTCAAAGGTAAATTTTTCTATGACTCGACCTGTGGATACAGGTAATTGAAGGGTGGATGTTAATTGCTAAAGGCAAGTTTTGACCTTCTTAACTAGGGTCGCTTTGCCAAGTATGTCACCTTCAGAGAGGTACATTTAAGGCCAAGATTTTTTATTTGCTTCTTAGTGACAAGGGGTTCAAATAGGCCATTGCCATTCTGCTTGATTTTCTTGCTTCTATCATAGCCCATATCGAGCATCATTTGTAGGCCTTTGTTGCTTTTATTCATTACAAGATCAAGCACAGGCCTTTCATCTTGATATAAGTGATTGGATATGTCCCTTTCATTGTCTATTTCTTGACTTAGATCTCCCCAAGACCTTATCTAGAGGGATCTACTTTGAAGGTATGGGACGATGTTTTAGCTAGTTAGGGTTGCCCATGGGTCCTAGGAGATTGAGGTAACTCCCTTATGACAAAAGAACTTTTCTTCATTCTATAATCCCCACACCCATTGTCTTGGATGATGATGAAATCTTGATGAGATTTTTGTTTACCAGTTTCTTCATGACTGCTTCAATTGGTTCCCCAAGGGTGGTGTACTTCTGCTTGGGGGGATTTCTATTTTGCGGGGGGTGGTCCCCCCTGATTATTTAGGTTGTTGACCTGATTATTGGTTGGTTTTTGTGATACCACATTAGTTTGCATGTTGTTTTGATTTTTTTTTGTGATTGTTGGTAGGTTTGGGTGTTCTGTTTCAAAGCACTGATTACAACCTTGGTGTCCACCACACCATCATTTGTGACATTTTTGTTCCTCACCCATGTGCGAGGGTTCTCATTATAGCTGGTGGATGGGAGAATTTCTTGATTTTCTAGATATGTAGGTGTTCCCCCTTGTGCAATAAGGGCTCATTCAATGTTGAGTGCCTTGGGGATCAGTTGGTCGTAAGTGGTGATACATTGCACCTTGAGATGGGAGGACAATGTTTTGTCAAGGTTAGCAATAATGGTGCAAACTTGTTATTCTTTAGGCATGGTCATTTTCTCCTAGTGGCCTTGGATTGCCATCATTGCAAGAAGGAAGCAAATGATTCCCCTTTAGCTTGTTTAAGAGCTGACAGTTCCTCCAGACTGACATCCATACCAATATTGAAGGCGTATTTTTTTATGAATGCGTCAACAATCTCTTGGAACTTTTCAATGCCAAGAGGAAGGTGAGAGAACCACTCCATGGTGTGGCCAGCCAAACTTCGAGGAAACAACTGCATCAGATATGTATCATCATATTCAACCTCCATGCAATGTACTTGGAATTCCCTAATGTGATCTTCAAGGTTTCTCGTCCCACAGTATTTGTTGAATTTGGGCATTTCAAACCCCTTTGGGAATGGTACCATTGCAAGACTCATGTCAAATGGATAGGGACACAAGTTGCTTTGTGTCTTGGTGGTTTTTTCCAATTGAAGATCAAGCACTTTTTGTGAAAGCAACTTTATTTGTGTTGTTACATCATCTTGCAGATCAGGGGGTGGATTGAATGTGTTTTGAAGTGGTCGAGGTGTTTGAGTGATAGGTGGAGTGTTGGGTGTGTTGGTGGGAGTTTGGTGCAAGCTTTGTTGATATGCCTGCATTTGTTGTTGTGCCAACAATGCTTGTTGTTGGTCTTGTTTTTATTGCACCAACAATGCTTGTTGTTGGTCTTGGTGTTGTTG
This sequence comes from Sequoia sempervirens, assembly GCA_007258455.2. NCBI lineage: Eukaryota > Viridiplantae > Streptophyta > Pinopsida > Cupressales > Cupressaceae > Sequoia > Sequoia sempervirens. The sequence goes on along the minus strand of VDFB02000003.1, from coordinate 657,798,106 downwards.
TTGCACCAACAATGCTTGTTGTTGGTCTTGGTGTTGTTGTGCCAACAATGCATATTGTTTGGCTTGTTGTTGGGCTGCTTGCAGTTGTGCCTGATATTGAGCTTGCGCTTGCGCTTGTTCTTGTTGAGCTTGATATTTGGCTTGCACCTGAGCTTGGGCCTATTGGGAAACTTGTGTAGCCAGGGAAGCCTGTGTGGCTTGCACAGCTTGAGCAGATTGGGCAACTTGAGCGGCTTGAGCTACTTTAGCGGCTTGAGCTGCTTGCATAGCCTAGGCAGCTTGGGCAACTTGTTGTTATTGTAATAAGGCTTGAGCTTGAGTAGATTGTTGTTCTTGTTTTGCTTGTTGCACTTTTTGTGTGGCTTGATCTGCTTGTGTGGCTTGCACTTGTTGGGCCGCTCGTTGTGTAGCTTGCTTGTTTTGTGCCTATTGCACTTGGAATTGTTGTTGTTCCTTTTGATAAGCCTTCAGTGCTTCTTGCAACGTGATGCTATATTGATTGGCCACATTTGGTCTTGGTGGTGGTGGCAATGGTGGATTCAAAAGGGTGTTTGTTGCCATGATGAGAGGTATCGTTGTATTGACGATGGGGATTTGTGTGGTGGATGGTGCAATTGATATTCTTGGTCCTTGAGAGACCGCGTTTATGGATGGCATTGTGATCGCTTGGGTTGCTTGGATGGTTGCCACTTGATGTTACAATATCGGTGGCAAGAGTGGAGGATTTGGCATGATGTTTTGATTGATGATCAAGGGGTTGTTCTAATTTTGATTGAGTGGTGGTAAAGGAGGCAACCCTAAACCGAGGGGTGATGTGGATGTTAATGGAAAAGGTGAAAATGGTGGGAAAAGGGGTGGGGTGTTCCCTTGATCAAATGATGATGATGAAGAGGGATCAAAGATACCCCCTAGTCCAAATAGCCCACCTCCTTTCGAAGTCATAAGGAGAGAGGTTTGAGGTGTTGCATGAAATGATGATGATGGGTCATTGGGGTCCTAAAAGGTGAATGGAACATATGGGTGTATTGGATTTTGGGGGACAGATTGGCCCAAGATGGTGTTTGCATCCAAATCTTAGTTTTTCACAAGGGGGTGTGTTTGTAATGCATGAAGCAATGAGCTGCCCTTATTCACAATGGGTTGAGTTGGAGCAATGGATGATGTGATTTGGGGGATGCTTTGAGTGATGCTTTGGAATGGAGGTGTGGATGAAATTGGGAGTGTGGATGAAATTGGGGGCATGATTCCAAGAGGTTGTTCCACAATAGTGCTCACATCGTAATTGAAAGGGAGTTTAGCCCCTTGTTTTGTTGATTCAAGCATATATTGCGAGGGATTGAGTTTCATCATGATGTTAACGATTTTGTGTGTTTTAGGATTTTGAACCATTTCAATGATTTCATCGTGTCATCCCTAGCACGTTGTTGGTGACGTCCTCCACTTGGACACCTTCCTCTTGATGGTTTTGTGGAAGGGGAGGAAAATTGAGAGTGGGATTGCTAGTCCCAACAGGATTGATTTCGGTAGTGGTTTGACTCAAATCACTCGAAGTTGATGTTTCTTTGTTGGTTTCCATGCTCTTCTTGTGTTTAGATCTAGTTTGAACCATAAAATAGGGATCAATTTTCAAGAATATTAATTCTTTGGATAAATATAATATTTAGGTACAAGAAGAAATTCTAGGAAAATGAGGATCAAAAGGATGATGATGGTGAAGGATGGAGGATTGGTGGATGATTGAACTCTTATGAAACTTTGACAGGGACACTAAACTTTAGGACTTTGGATTTGATGTTTGATTTTGATTTTTTATTTTGATTTTGGATTGATTTTATTTTATTTTGATTTTGATTGGATTTGGTTAATGAACTCATAAACTCTAAGAGGTTAGATGTTGTCCTAGAGTGAGCTTGTCGACAAGATGATAATCTGGCTAAGCGTGTAAAAAAGGATTCATCCACACACACCTAGACAAACAAGATGATTTGGATTTGTTTTTATTTTGAAAAGAAAGTGTAGCATAAAGGATTTTTAAAGATTCCCAAGAGGTGATTTTGATTTTATGTTTGAAGGATGGATGAAAGTTTTGATTTTGATCCTAAGAGACTTAGAGAGACTTTGATTACTAGACCGAGGTATTGAAGAACATGCTAGGACTTCCTATGTGAGATACTTGAACCTTTGAAAGAGACTTGGATTTTGACAATAATAAAACTAATACAAATTTGGATTGTTCCTTGATGCACAATTGTAAAAGTTGAAGGTCAATCTTTCTCTAAACTTGTAAAGCATAGACAACCTTTTCTTGCGAGCTTTTGACTAAGACCTTTGGTCTTCGGTTTTCAGATCTTGATCTTTCAGGAAATCATTGTAAAGAGAACATGTGCGAGGTTCAATTGTTTCTTAGCTTTGCTTAATGAGTTCCTTTTACCACAAACAATTCTTTGATTAGTTTTACAAACTAGATTTCTAATATCCTAATTTTTTCTCATCCCACAAAGTCCATTGTGTGGAAATCAAGGAAATCAAGGAAAAATTTCCCTATTGTTGACTTTAGTGAGAGAAAATTGTGATTTAAATTCAAATGTTTAGAAGCCTCTAAGGATAGAATCCCTAGGACAAGCAATAACACTTGAATTTCATCAAAGGTATTTTCTTCCTAAAGGGTTTGAAATTTGATGATGATGTTGAATGTTTGTTTTCCAATGTTTAAGATCAAGAAAAGTGTTTTGATTCCAAGAACATGCACAACCCTATGGATATTGAGACAATATTTTTTGAATCCGCACTTGGATAAATCCAGATACACCTACTCTTAGTGGATGATTAGATGCTTGACCACATTGGCTCCCCTCCACGACACACACTTCTCGGGTGAGCCAAGCATTAGTACCCATGAAACTCCCATGGCATACTTCTTATCTCTACTAAAAGCTGTAAAAATGTGGGGCAACTTCAAAACAACCATTCTTGCACCAACAAATAGATTAGAGATTTTGGTCTTTTAAATAAAGGGTTTTAATGTAGGCATTTCATTTTTGGGGGATCATCCATGTGGCAAGAGACCATGGCTTCCCTTCTTGTCGGAACAATCCTCATGATACTTGAAATTTCCTCAAGTACCTACACTTATATACCAGTTGGAAGTCACTTGGCTTTAGTGTGTTCCTGGTTGGGTCATTCCCTTGGGTGATTAATTTTTCCCACAAGAAAAACCCTCTAAAGATAAACAAAAGCGATCAACTAAATCTGTAGTTTGATCAATCTTCATTTAGAAACAAAGAGAACACATGCGATATACCTAACTCACACTCACAAGATTTGTTCAATTTTAAGAATCTAAATTGAAGTGTGGAGGTAATCACTTATGCAACTTAATATCACAAAAATTCTTTTGATTCTCAAGATCGCCATGAGGTGCGAGAGAAGCACATGCATCTTTTAAATGATATTACTTTGGATAAGAGATTAAAAAACATAAATGCACGTACTCATTTTATACCTTCAAAGCATAAATGAATTCTTTTTAAGCACCAACTTTGAAGTGTGAGATTTGTTTGTTCAATTGTTGAAATCCCAAAAAAAAACTTTAGTAAGTTCCTAAGATTCTTTTTAACCCTTTGTAACAAAAAGAAAGCTTTTGTAATGTTCATTTTTAGAGCCCCAAAAAAAGTGAATTGGCCTAAAACAAAAAACAAAAGCAAAAAATGGGAGCTCTGAGCATTTAAAATGCTTTGCCAATTTCAAGTTTTAATACCCGATTTTCTTCAACTCCAATCTGCTTGCCTTCACTCGATTCCAATGTCAACCTATCCTATTCCATAGTGGATTAGTGCTACTTTGATATGAAAAGTAGCCCTTTCCCAACCCTTGACAAGCTAAATGATAAGAATGCCTTGCAAATGCTATGAATTCAAATGACAATAATGGACTTATGCATAAGACTGTGGATCCTAAAACAATAGAGAGATGCTCTATTTATAGGAGAGAATGATGGAGAAATGACAAGAATGGAAGAATGTGGGACAAAAGACAAACCAATGACAAGATGCTACTTGTCAACATGTCAATGGAGGAAGGTTGAGCACATTTTGATGAATTTACACAATAAATGATATTAGGTGGAATTTCAAATTTATGAAATGACAAGTTGGAGGGAGAAAGGAATGAAGTTAATGCCACTTGGTTCAATGCACAAGGAAATGTAAGAGGCATTCAGTATGTAAGAGGCATTTAGTGCCTTGTTGGAGGGGACAAGTCCTTTTGGAGGGACTTTTCAAATTTGGAGGAATATTCCCTTTTGATGCCATGTTGAGAGAAATTAGAAGATTTAATAAATCAAAAGAAATAATTTATTGTGCAAGTTGTAAAATCTAGAGAATTGGAGGATTAGGATTAGCATTAATTATGATTTGTTTAATTTTAATGGAGGTTAGTTGATTGTAACATTCAACTTCAATATTTGGATTTATTTAAATTAAATGGAGAACTTTAGAAGACTAATTAAATAAAATTGATTTATTTAATTAAAGAGATGACTTTAGGAGACTACTTAAATAAAATTGATTTATTTAATTAAAGAGATGACTTTAGGAGACTAATTAAATAAAATTGATTTATATAATTACATAGAAGAATGTGATTTAATCAAATAGAATGATATATTTAATTAGATAAAGTTAATTTATCTAATTAAATAAAGATTGATTAAAAGAGGAAATATGATGAATTTTAATCAGATAAAGATTATTTGATTAAAATGGTTAGTAGAGGGATAATTAAGGATGAAATGAAATTAGTGATTCTAGATTAGATGCATGTATATTTTATGTGTCTACAAGCAAATGCAGTTTGCAAGTGTAATGCCAAGTTCTACAACCTATACCAACATCCTTCCAACCTCTACCAAAACGAAATTTTTGGAAGAAGGTTTATACATTCATCAAAGCATAATGGAATGAGGGATATACTTAGCAGATAAGCTATATTTTGTAGCCACTTTCACTCAGAAAGTTGTCTTGCACCAAGAAAGACAACTCACCTTCGCCTATGGTAACCTACTGGATGCATAGGAAGTTTTTGATCAAATGCCCATACAAAATGTGATGTCATGGAAAATTATGATTGTAGGGTAGGTACAAAATGGTTATGGTGAGGAGGGTCAATCTAGCATTGCAAAGACTTGGAAAAGTTGTTACATTTGATATTTAGTTGAAGAAGTTTTCATGGGGCATGTTTGTCTCATTACACTATATAGAGCTTACAAGTATCACCGAACATTTTGAAGATGAAATGAGAAAATCCTTCGAGGTTACAATTAAGTCATGTGGTCTATTTTTCATTGTACTATTCAAAATTTATCAAGAAAAACATAGATATTTGGAGGAGGTGATAGTGAAAAAGTTTCTTCCCTAAGGATAGAAACTTAATTTGAGTGTTTGGATTATGAATTTGCTAAATGTTTTGCATTTCTATATCGCCCTCAAAATGGTAAATGGTCTTTTAATCAAGTGAAGCTACAAGATATAAAAATGCAAACATTACATGTTTTCTTACTAAAACTTCATCAAAAGTTGGATGCATTGTTGAGAATGTTTATATCAATAATTAGAAAAACCTTTCCTAGTGATGAAGAAAAGGAAGATTTTGAGATTGTTGAATCATATTTAGCATCATCATTTAACAACAATTACCATTCTCGAATTTTGGATAAGGAATTTATGACAATTGACACAAGCATGAGCTCATAAAATTAATAAAATGGCTCATTTTTATTAACATTTATAAATTATTTCTTTCAATGAGTTGAAAATAGATGCTCATTAAAAAGTAATATTTTTAATATTTAATAAGGCTTGAAAGTAAATAGTTATGATTCAATTAGAAACTAGTTATGGGATAGAAATCTATAAATGTAATGATTTTCAATGTAAAAGGGGGGTTCAATTCTAGTTCTTTCAAGTTTAGTTGAGAGTTAAGGGAAAGCTAAGGGGATTTTGGCATAGTGTATAAAAGGAAAGAGTCATAAAGCTCTTCATTTTGGATTAAATAAAGAATGATAAAGCTATTTGTAGAGCTAGTAGTGGATTTTTTCATGATATTTGTATGTTTAATTTGCAACCTCTCTTAAATATTTTTTTATCATGTATTGAATTCATTGTTTTTCCTTATGTAATTGAGATAAACTTATGGTCATAGAATCATGAAACTCCTATGTAAATGCATCTCTTGTATGTTTAATTACATTTCTTCTTAAAACCCTATTGTATTCCTTCTTTTTGAATAATCTTTTCCATAAATGGATCTTGGTAATAATTTCATTTATGTATGAAGTTTTAATTCATCTTTTCATTTTAGTTTTAGTTTACTTTCCTTTTCCACTTTCTAATCAAAAGCATACCCCAAAAACTCTAAATTTTGTCATACGAGGGAGCTACCCCTATCAAACACAAAAGAAATTTGTTAGTAACAACTCCTCCAACTTGTACCCAAACCAAAAATTTTGCTTCATTAAGGCATTTTGTTTAATATAGTCTAAACCTTGTAAAAATGATGTCAAAACATGGTTTTTGGGCAAATCAAGTATGGGCTATTAGTTAGTTTGATATAGGAAGACAATAGAAAAAATTGAAAATTTTGAAAATTAGGGTTTCTAGACCCCTCTTTTTAGGTCAAAAACCCTAAAAATTGAAACTTGTCAGAATTGACTAAAAATTGTTTTGATTGGCTTATTTCACTTTATGATCACAATGGTGAAGTTAGATTTAGTTAAAAGTCAATTTAAGTTTGGTGGGTAGTTTTCATTTTTTTAGGTGGAAAGTTAGGACCTTCGAGGTCGTCAATGGCAAATGGCCAAAGACCAAGTGTGGAAATCTAAGCTTAAAATGCTCAAATGAAGAATCTATGGCAAGATATGTTCAAAATGGTGCTTCATCTTGGAGGGGATTTTTTCATTGAGGTGAAAGTCATTGAAATTTTTCTAACTCTGGAGCAAAAGAGCCCTTGCTAGCCAAGGGCACCCTAGATTTCAAAGGCCCAGATTTCATTTTTGGGATTTGTCACTTCCAAGGAAAATTCTTCGAAATACCATCAACTTCGCAATGAGCCTACCAGCCAGCCTGAAAGATCTATCTAGTACCTGATATGGGAGATTGAATGAGAAATGAGGGAGATGAAAAAATGACTAACACTGTGCAGAAAAGTGCACCTCTTAGCCAAGGGCGTCCATCTTTTTGAGGTACCAAATGAAGGTTTTTGACCAAATGATACCTAGGATGTTTGTCTTAGACTTGATCAGGCTTTGTAACGAATTTGTTAGCGGGTTAATTTAAGTTGTTGAACTACTAGAATCAAGAGTCAAACATAAGGTCTAATCATGGTCAAAATATCAAAGAAACAGCAAAAGCTCCCCTGGAGGCTAGGGGCACCTAAGGTTTTGGAGCCTTAAATACAATCTTTTTAGTGATCTCAGATACTCATCTTGTCTGTGACGCTTCTAGATTTATGTTGCATACCTCAACCAAGTCAAAGGACATCTTAGTAGCCTACTGAGATGTTCCCTTTCCAGATGGTGTAAAGATTTTTGATTTTCAGTTTGACGAATGTTCTTTGACTTTGCAAATATCAATCAACAATGACCAAAACAATTAAAGAAACAATTTTGGAACAATATACAACTTCATTTCAATATGCACCATTAGGTTTTACAATATACCACACATAGGAATAGATCAATAGACCATTACTCATGCATTCTAAGCAATTATAATGAGCAGAAATATAATTTTGAGCACTCAAAAAAGTAACTACAGCAGCAAGTTAACTCTTCGGATACAACCCAAGTTTTTCCAAGCTCTAATAAGCCTCCATATGAAATTGTACTCCTCTTACAGTATTGTTTCAAGTAATCAAGATAGTAGAGTGAATGGTTTGTAACTATGTTATATTATTGTTAAGCACACTGCTTATTAAAAGGTGTTAACCATACATTCTTAGAATTTCAATTTTTCAGTTTGCATAACAACTTCACTAAACTCATACAACGCTACCTCAAGACACAGAACTAACAAGAGACTGAGAGAAACTCTTAGCACATAGGTCTCACAGCAATGAAGAGATTATTCAACACCCAAGACTCAATAAGGTATGCCAATGTGGAGCAGAAATAGTGCATTGTCTGTAACAACAGCTTTATGATCAATTTCCTGAATTTACAATGTTTAAGATTACACATACCAAACCCAGTCTCATCTCTCAACCAAAGACCCTTCTCTAAAATGAGAAAATGCAACTACAGTCACAAATCCAATAGGAAAAATAATATAGAAGTACTCAAACCTGGAACTATGCATTGGCCACAACCAGACAAGAGAAAATAGACTCGTAGAAACCCAGAATGAGATAACATTGACTGTAATCTGCTCATGAACATTTGATTCTTCTTTCCAAGGGTGTGCCTAACCATAAATTAGAGATATACACATTTTTCAGACCTCCCAAGAAAAACATCCCAATCCAAAGATCTTCTAGAAGTCGCACAAACTCAGAAATTCGCGTCTTCTATTATTTGCCCAGTTTCTTCTCAAAAATGACTCATGCATGGAGTTTAATGACTGAAAATGGTGTGCCTAGGGTTTCATCATAGTAAAACACCTTCAATATTGCAAATGAGAGCTCAAACATGACTCCAGGAAGGTGCAGAAACCCACGAATCAAAAATCACGAAAATCAGAATGTGACTTGTTTCCCTTCTCTAAAAACTTGCTCCAAACTCGACTTCACAACATGCCATTCAAGAATCATCATGAATCCCTGCTAGGGTTGATCTTCCACAACCGAAATGGGGCTTAGGGTTTCCAAAACCCATGACCAGAAGCTTGACAATACTACCATGAGAAAATATTCATTTCAAGAGTAATTTGAAAATGAGCTTTTTTCAATATATTTCCAAAAGGCTCAACAAGAGACTTCTTTTCTCCTTTTAATCTTTTCCATTCAAAATCATAAAGTGAATTTTTAATGTCATATTTTAAATATTTCCTCAAGTCACTTCACAAACAACAAATAAGTGACTTATAATGTTCCCCTTTAAAGTTATTTCAAGAGGTCACTTATAACTTGATTTATTAATTATTTAATATCCCCCTTTTTTTAAAAACAGTTTAAGACTTAGGCAATATTAAATAATTAATTCACTTAGTCCAAATTTTAGGGACATTATAGTCCTCCCTTCCCAAAGATTGCTTGCCCTCAAGCAATCCACAACTGTAAACCAGCTCAGCTGCCACATCATCTGGTGACAAATGTAAAACCAACTGCACCTATCCACCCACCACTTGGATCCCAAGTGATCCTACAACATGTGCTAATCCATAGTCTTTGTAGGCAACTAGAACCCAAGATACTGTCATCCTGTGTCAATCGATGAAAGCAACCATCCAACGATGAAATTCATGTATCCCAACTCTGTAAATCAACCTTGTCATGCCAACTCCAAGCAGTGTGCTGATTCACCTTAGATATCATACCTGGATCTCCTAGATAAGTTGGGAGACCACTAACACCAACTGAATTCCATTGCACCACTCTGATAACCCCTAGAGTCCAATCAAACCAAGTCTCAAACACCTGTTGCTGGAGACATCCAACTATAGAAATCAAAGTGGGAGACCTATTAAACTTGGACTCATCATCTGAAATTTGAAGCATGCCATACCAGAGTGAATCCGCATGTCCCTTATTCAACCCATCTCTCAGTGTCATCAATGTCATCATCAAATTATGTGCATGTGAGCTGAAAGAAAGCTGGTGATCACACCACATAATTCCCTTGTAGTGAAATTCCCCCGCCTGTGCTAATGGGAAACTAGAGTAGTCATGCATATTCCCTCCATCAAAAATGCCATACTTCTCACAAACTATAGTCCTACAAATCTCTTGTAAATATGGAACAACGCTAAGACCCAATGTACAAGACCTAGAGGGAATCATATTCTCCTAATAAAGTTGTCCAATGACAATCTCTATAATACCAATGCAAAGCCTTGTGCTTAAATCTTCGATGACATCTGATTTTGTATTCAAACCTGATGTGTCTATGTCATCAACAATCCATTCCACACTAAGTGGTCTCCTGTAGATGTGGAATATTCCCAATGTCGGTGCATAGAAGCACATGCCAACCCTCGACAAGTTGTTGATAAATATCATAACAACACCATGCAACCTGTGAATCATGTCCTTGATAGAAAAAAGGGTATCACTGCTGTCAAAGGATAATACGAACTCGTCATCAATCCGTCCTCCAACACTAAAGTGGCAATCCCAACTTCTTCCATCTATCCCAATTGTTGTTGTCCTCAAGATCCCAACTAAATTCTCTGCGATTAATAGTATGAAACAAACATCTATCACCAAGGTGAGAATTCTAACCCACTAAACTAGGGCTGAAATCCCCTTGCTGGGGTAAGTAGAACAACCCTCTATCCTTGTGATGTAACTCAAAACCCTATGGTACAAACATGAAGTACTATTGTCCTCTATATGCTCCATGATGTTTGGAAAGCTAATAGTGGTGTCAGCTTTGAAAATTTGTTCGCCAAACCAATTTGGAATCAACCTCTCACCCTTAGTAACTGTCCCTAGACTCCAAGTCCTATGATCACCATCAATCATACTCACACCCAATTCCTCTTGATTGATACAATAACTGATGATAGTTCTGACAAATCTAAAAATTAAGTCTATAACCATCTCGGGATTGTCATGGCTGGCATAATTGGGTGATCCCTTATCAACACTCAATCTCCAAGTGTTAGGGTGACAATCCAATGCACACAAATCCATGCAACCAACTATACCCTTCAACACCAAGTTTGATAAATCTGTATACAACAGTATAGAATAGCCACAATTCATCCAAGAGTAATATAAGACCCCTTGCACCAAATCTTAAAATCCTATTGGTTGTTGCAAGTTGATGAAGTTATACCAGCTTATCAATCTAGGAATATGATACTCATGAACATTGAATACAAAGGAATGATGAACAACAGGTTTAAGATTAAGAATCCTCAAGGTTTTGATTGATAGTCCTCTCAATGAAGTTTCGTTCAAAGTGTTCCAAGATAGTAGCTTCATAAAGCAAGAATTATCAAATCCCTTCTGAAAAGACAATCTTTTTGTGTACCTTGGATCGATCCACACTAACATATTCTTTTCTATGATATCATGAGGGTCAACATGAATAACCTCCTTAACACAATCACCCACTTAAGACTTATCTATCTCCTTGTGATTATCAAATCCATGCATAGACAATAGATTGTTGTTAACACTCATTAAATTCACATATCTCTCATTATTTTCAGTGATGTCTTCATAAGTTTCATGCATACTTACCTCCCATCCTGAATGCTCATCATTACTTGTTGATCCCTGAAGTGTAGCCTACTAAAAGTTGCCTTCAACACCAGTTATATATGTTATCCTGTGGCTACAATCTATACCTATGTGTGGAGATTGATCCTCAAAATCCAAGAATTCAAATTTTTGATGTGGTTCCAAACTCTACCTTCATCCCGAACCTCTCCAATAGGGAAAGTGTTGAAGACATTATGCATTATTCTATTTCTGATGCATTCTTCTACAAGTATCCAAGGGTAGCTTGGCTCCAAATTGCAATCCTGATGAAACTCATTAAGTTCTTCAGCCTCTTTTTCCTTATCTTCAACCAACTTGATAACATGATCCCTATCGGAAAACACTTGTGAGTAATTTGACTTCATTATTCTCAAGGCTTCTTTGATTACTTGTAAATCTGCAAGAGAGGATCCCCTTTCAATGCCCTTTTGTCACTTTTCAATCTGTACCTTCCAAAAGAAATCTTCAATGAATTTTTGTGAGTTGTCAAAATGAATTAGAGCTTCCATAACCTTATCTTCCATGACTATCAACTGATTCTTCCAATCATATGACTCCTGAAGCCTTTGATAAAGATTAGCCTCACACCATAAATTTTCAAACCTGTCTTCAAGAACGTGACTTTTGAATTTAGTCACCTCAATTACATTTCCCTTCCATGTTCTAGGTTCTGTGGTAAGGACAGTGTTGTGTTCGAAAGAGAGATCATCATATGCTTTCTCTCCTCCATATTTTTGTGATGAAATGCCTGGATCCCATGAACTTATGAGTTGATGGTTCGGATCTGCACAAGTAAACTCATTGTGTTTCCCATGAATGGTTGTTTTAAAATCAACTGATATACATTGAACCTTGGGTATTTCTTCCCAACACCTAAACTATCCTCATAGGCGTGATGTAAACATTTTTCACTATATGCTAATTTGAGAACTTCAACATACTCAACTTGTTTCTTCTCTTTTTTTGAAAAGGCATTAGCAACCCCAATCAATTTATCATTTGCATACCTTCCCTTGGGAACATTCTTTTCATGATTTCAGAGGTCACAAGGATGGTCCATGTGAAGTTCCTTTTCAGAAAGTGTGGAGATTTTATGTTTGTTTGATTTGAAGGGAGCTCGTTTTGATGTTTCCTTAATTCTCTGTAATTGTTGTTTTGCTTGAGTAGCTATCAACTTCACTTCCTTTTCCCTCATTAGCCATTCATCACACATTTCCTGGTTCCCCACTACAACTGGTGTGCTTGTCGGCAATGTAATTAATTCCTTTCCTTCCTCATGAATACTGGGCTCAAGCACCGATACTGCATTGTTGTTAGTAGACAACCCAAGACCAGAAATTTCTTCCTTTTTCAATCTTCCAACATAATTATATAGTTTTGTCTTACTTGGATTTCCTTCCTCAAGTATTTCCAAAAACTCATCAAAGGGAACTCAATTTTTGAAATCATTTGGTAATCCCTGGTACTCAACAACAATTTTATTGGCTTCTATTTTTATTACCACCTGCTCATCCTCTTCCTTTTGTAGGAGTTTTTGAAGGGTGCTTATCATCACATTTTGATTTTATCTAAGAGTGATAAGTCTATCCATCTCAATCATCGTTAGATAGCTGAAATTTTTTGTGTCACAAACCCAAACAGGCTGGCAGGACGCTAGCTCTAATACCACTGAGATGTTCCCTTTTCGGATGGTGTAAAGATTTTCTATTTTCAGTTTGACGAATGTTCTTTGACTTTGCAAATATCAATCAACAGTGACCAAAACAATTAAAGAAACAATTTTGGAACAATATACAACTTCATTTCAATATGCACCATTAGGTTTTACAATATACCACACATAGGAATAGATCAACAAACCATTACTCATGCATTCTAAGCAATTATAATGAGCAAAAATATAATTTTGAGCACTCAGAAAAGTAACTACAGCAGCAAGTTAACTCTCCGAATACAACCAAAGTTTTTCCAAGCTCTAATAAGCCTCCATATGAAATTGTACTCCTCTTACAATATTGTTTCAAGTAATCAAGATAGTAGAGTGAATAGTTTGCAACTATGTTATATTACTCTTAAGCACACTGCTTATTGAAAGGTGTTAACCATACATTCTTAGAATTTCAATTTTCAGTTTGCATAACAACTTCACTAAACTCATACAACGCTACCTCAAGACACAGAACTAACAAGAGACTGAGAGAAAATATTAGCACATAGGTCTCATATCAATGAAGTGATTAGTCAACACCCAAGACTCAATAAGGTATGCCAATGTGGAGCAGAAATAGTGCATTGTCTATAACAACAGCTTTATGATCAATTTCCTGAATTTACAATGTTTAAGATTACACATACCAAACCCAGTCTCAACTCTCAACCAAAGACCCTTCTCTAAAATGAGAAAATGCAACTACAGTCACAAATCCAATAGGAAAAATGATATAGAAGTACTCAAACCTGGAACTATGCATTGGCCACAACCAGACAAGAGAAAATAGACTTGTAGAAACCCGGAATGAGATAACAGCAACTGTAATCTGCTCATTAACATTTGATTCTTCTTTGCAAGGGCGTGCCTAACCATAAATCATAGATATATACGTTTTTCAAACCTCCCAGCAAAAACATCCCAATCCAAAGATCTTCCAGAAGTCGCACAAACTCATAAATTCGCGTCTTCTATTATCTGCCCAGTTTCTTCTCAAAAACGACTCTCGCATGGAGTTTAATGACTGAAAATGGTGCGCCTAGGGTTTCATCATAGTAAAACGCCTTCAATATTGTAAATGAGAGCTCAAACACAACTCCAAGAAGGTGCAGAAACCCACGAATCAAAAATCACGAAAATCAGAATGTGACTTGTTTCCCTTCTCCAAAAACTTGCTCCAAACTCGACTTCACAACATGCCATTCAAGAATCATCACGAATCCCTGCTAGGGTTGATCTTCCACAACCGAAACGGGGCTTAGGGTTTCCAAAACCCATGACCAGAAGCTTGACAATACTGCCATGAGAAAATATTCATTTCGAGAGTAATTCGAAAATGAGCTTTTTTCAATATATTTCCAAAAGGCCCGACAAGAGTTTTCTTTTCTCCTTTTAATCTTTTCCATTCAAAATCATAAAGTGACTTTTTAATGTCATATTTTAAATATTTCCTCAAGTCACTTCACAAACAACAAATAAGTGACTTATAATGTTCCCCTTTAAAGTTATTTCAAGAGGTCACTTATAACTTGATTTATTAATTATTTAATATCCCCTTTTTAAAAAAATAATTTAAGACTTAGGCAATATTAAATAATTAAGTCACTTCGTCCAAATTTTAGGGATATTACACCTACAGCTAAGGATTAAGTGTGGATTTAGCCAGTTTGAAAAATGGCTATCTCTAGGAACAAAAGCGCCCCTGGAGGCCAAGGGCGCCCCTGATTTTAACCTAGCAGATGATTTTTGGAAAAGTGCTCTCCAAAAGCTCTTGTGCAGAATGGAGCCAGCTCCACAGTGAGCCTATCAGTCAGTTCTGAAGTTTTCCAAATGTCAAAGGATGCAAGATGAAGGGAGGTCAAAATCACCTTCAAAATGATTAAAAATTGACTAATTTTGAAGCTAAAATCGCCCCTGGAGGCTAGGGGTGCCCTAAATTTTGAAGCCTCAGATCTCAGAATTAGGGTTTGCAACCTCAAGGAGTTTCTTGTTAGTTTTGATCTTGCTCTTCAATGAAACTGTTAGCCAATCTTCTAGATACATTAGTTAATCAGAATCAGTGGTCGAACATGGGCTCCGGTGAGGTTTGCGAATTGAAATTTTCAAGAAAATTTCTAACCTTGGAAAAGTGATGCCTATCTAGTCAAAGTTTGACTTTTTGACTCAAGTACATGAGGCGCCCTATAATGGTGGAGATTGTGAACTAAACTTAAATATTATTTAATCTTCAATTGGTCAACTTCAACTGAGCTTAATCTTTGCTTGCAAAGGGGTGGCTTATTTTTGCATGTACAATTAACCGAATTTGGTCCAATCAGAGGTGGCACCCTATTTAGGGAAAATTTCTCAATCAATTAATGAATTTTGGGTGTCCAATCAAAGGATGACGTACATTTTAGAGGTCCAATCAGGGTGGTGCCTAGATTTAATGTATATTGTGACACCTTTAGACTTAAATTAATTTATTTAATTCATATTGGCGTCCATTATTCTCATAACAGGTGCAAGCAAACATGTTTTTCTTGAGTAGACGAAGATCTGAAGGTGCTTCAAGCAATATTTTTCATTGTTCTTTACAGTGCCAAGTCCAGATTGTTCAGAAGATACATTTTTTAGAATTCATTTTTCGAGTGCATGCAGACTTCATCAAATCGAATTCAAGCATAGGCGACTTTTTTAGAGGCAAAATAATAACTTCTATTTTCTATCTCTAAAATTCTTCTATTCTTGTCTTAGGTTTTCTCTCACATGTTAAAGTAAACGAAAAAAAATTTAGAATTTGATCATTTGGGTTCACATATTTCAATGTTAGCAGCAAAACCCATGTCTTAGGTTTTTTCAAGAAAATTGCCCCGTTGCTTCCATTTTGGAAGCACTATACTTTTTTCTAAAGATTCCTTTGCATGTGGGCCAAAAACACAAATTTTCCAAAATTGAGTCATATGGGTTTGCTTAGAATTCCATTGCCTACAAAACCTATATTCTAGTTTTTCTCGAGGAAAATTACCCCCAAAAACCCTAAAACCCCTATAGTTCTCGACTGAAAAGCCTTTGCATGCCTAACTAAAACTCAAATTTTTGAATTTCTGACGATCTAGGTTTGTTTAGAATTTAATTCTTTACAAAACCCACGTTTTAGAAAAATTCCAAAAAAAATTCTCGCAACTGGCTAATTTTAGCCTCATCCAAAGCCTTTTTCAACTTTTTTTGAAAGTTGTTCGAACATATCCAACTTTATAGTAAAAAATCGAGATTTTCAAAATGCAATTCAACCTTATAGATTACAAGGCCAAATTAGTCTTGGTGCACGACCTTTTGAAAGTCTTGGACACAGACTTGGGTCATGTCTATCCAGTGATCAAACTGAGCACGTTGAAAGGCATTAGTAGCACCATAGTGAAAAATCTTGAACGTTTTGGATTGCTGGCAGTAGCATCTATTCCTATCATGGTTTTTTATCTCGAGTTCTTCCATTGCTTGCATTAAGCATTACGACTCATCCACAAGACAAATCAGATCAGCCAATGGGAGAGTCATTTGCAGCCTCAAGCCGAGGGACATTGAGAAGTGCTTTGCTATTCCTCCTTGCTTAGACAATTTTACCATAGTCATTGAGGATTGCCACAAGATATGGTTAAAAGACCAAGAAATATCTCAAAGAAAGGTTGCTCAGAGATGGTTGAAAGTATAGAAGACCAACATGCTAAAGAAGGTTGGGCGTGGGGAGTTCAAGGATGAAGTTGCTATCTTGATAACTTTGCTCAACTGGGTTATAGGTCAGGAGGAAGCTAATATTTTCCAACCGTGGATGTTCTATGTCACTTCTTGGATTATCAAAAACAAGGAACACTTTGACTGGGCCATGTTAATCAGTGAGTGTCTACACCAACAAATCATAGGATTCCTTCAAATCCATGAGTTTCACAGGGTTTCTTATCTGGTTTACTTAATTACATTTCAAGGAAATTTTAGACATTTCAAGACTAATGGAACTCTTGGTGTTTAGCATGTTCACGAATATTACTCTCAATTGGAGTTCTTAAAGGCTGAACAAGATTTCAAAATGGTGAATGATCACTTCCTCATGAAGATAGTCAAAGACCTAGATAATGAAATGCACATTAGAATTTCACCAGAGGAAAGATTAACAATGGAGAGTTTGGCATATTGGTTCATTCAATTCCCCACTTTCAAATATATTCGAGTGTATGGTTACACTGGAGAACCTCTAATGCTACCTAGGTACCCATCAAACTAGGTCTTATTCATGGAGTTTCTGAGATAAGCTCAAGAGGTTGACTCTTTTCTTTGCAATCGACACAAGCAAGCATTCACCTTTCCTTTCGGATGGGGTATTTACAAATGCAAGATAACTATTGATTGCAAGTTAATGACAAATGAGTTAAAAAACCTCAAACTTAGGTATCTCATCGAGAGGTGTTCTTATGATCCATTGGGTCATTACTCAACACGGTTGGAGCGAAGTAATTCACACAAGCTAGCACTTGAGGACTTTTGGGTCAACTGCGAAGACGAATTTGAATTGTGCCAACATCATTACTGTAGAATTACTCTTTCTCAACTCATTGATTTCCTATCAAAAGATGTTGAGGGTTTTTCAGATGATGATGGGGAGGTGTTACTTAACACATTCGTCAAAGATCAAGTTGCTTGCCAACCACTTCACCAGTTGGTACGCTAGGGAGAGTACTTCAATTGAGGACTTGTCAAGAACAATTATCAAAACCAATATGCACTTCTTGGATAGAAAGAGAAGGTGAAGGACAATTCTAGTTACAAAGCCATTGGTAAGGTTTTCTTCGCCACCTTCTACCTCAAGGTCAAGGCCTCGAGTTAAGGTTATCATGAAGTCGTCTGAAGGTGTTAGAGTCAATGGGAATACAAAGGGAAGAAACATAGGAAAACGGAAGTAGAAGTAGGTTGAAAGGGCGCTGAAAGTTCTAGTGGAGACAGTTATACAGGCTAAAGCAGATTCTTCATCTCATGGATCACCATTTCCACCATAGTCACCTCCCATTGATATTGTCTCAGAGCCAAAATCACTAGTTCAACCGATCTCAATGCCAATTGATCCATTAGAGGTCAATACATCAGTAGCAGTCTCTCCTTGAGAAGATAACATTGATCATTCATGTTGGCTCAAGAGGTCTTTGGGAAGATGGAGGTGAAAGCCTTCATATCAGCTTGATTTTTCTGAGTTTAGTGATCCTTATCAGGATAGGTCAAACAAGAAGGTCAAGAAGTAGGTGAACATAGAGAAGACTCTTGAAGCAGAGATCATCATTGAAGTTTCTACACCGTTAGAAGGAAATATCTTGGATGATGTTGAAGTTGGCGATTTCACCTTCATCAAAGCAAATCTCGGCAGGAGCACTCAACAAACAAATGTGAGCCTCTTTAAGGTTGTTGCAAGTAATCTTGAAGAGTGAGTCATGAAGGATGAAGAAGATAAGGCAGCTCTCAAGGCTGAAATCAAGCAACTCCAATAGTACATCTCAAATATCATTCATGGAAACTCAAACAGAGCACCTAGTCTTCCACACCTTCAAGGGACACATGCAGAATTTTTTTTGGATCAATTAGTCAATCGTGGAAAGCTCTTGGAAAACTAGATTGAGGATTTCATTGTTGCAAGTCGTTACCTTCTCATAGAGTTATATCAATTGAGGTACAATGCACATAATCTTTGTCAAGGTATCCATCAGCTTGAGTTGTCTATAGCAGAGGGCAAGCCGAAGGACCTAATTCTCATATCTCAGTTAGCAGTTGCATATGACGCCATTGCAGAAGATGAGGATAAAAAGAAGGTTTTTTCTTGGAGAGAACATCTCTTCAAGGTGGAAACGTATGAAAGAATCTCTACAAGGATGGTTGTGCTCAAAGATAATGTAGACGAAGCTCTCAAACTCATCAGTGGGTTTATCACTCAAATTCCATGCCACTATCTTCTTGAGGATGGTAATACATTGAGCTTGATGCAGTCCATACTGAGTTCGAGAAGCTTGTTCGTGATAGTCTAGATGGAGATCCTGTGGCATCCAAGTTGGATCACTTCTCAGTGATGACAACTAGTTTCAACAAGGAAACTAAAGAGGTCAGAGAATGCATGAGGACAATCAAAGATGGTGAGGAGTTGAACAGGCAGTCTGTCATCATGGATAGCATCAAAGTGCCAGAAGATGAGACAGTCAACTAGTTCCTAGACAAGGTGATAGCCCATGATGGCTTGCATTACTCATTCAGTTGGATCCTACAGTTATTCCCGAGGATAGAGTCAAAAGCATTAGTTAACTCATCATCAGTCTTGAGTTGTAATTGTTGATTTTATGCATGCTTATCTCATCCTTGGAGATATTTTTGGAGGAGTTTATACTTTCAATTAGGACTCAGTTAACCGATGTTAGTTATCAGTTAAATTTTATTTCAATAAGGACTTGCATATAGCACATGTCCATTTAGTTTAGTCTTGTTTGGGTTAACTGATGGTAATTTTCCAGTTAACTATATAGTTTCAATTATTTAGGTTTAGCAATAAATATTGCATCCTTGCAAGACTCATTTTAACTCAAGGTGGTTTTAGGGTTCCCTACACCTCAGAGTTCTATAAATAAGAGCACCCTTGCTCATTTGTAATTAACTTTTGCACGTGATAGCATACATGTTGAGCAACCTTACCTGTAGTATTGTTATTTTGTATCTGTTCAAGAACTTTTATTGTGATAATAAATAGCTGAGCCGCCTTACTTGAATGTTATTATTATGGTACTTGTTCACCTTAGATTAAATATAATTGATGGTTTGATCATTCATTACTTGCTTGTCTCGTCTATACAATTTATTGTCCCAATTATTATTTCATGTTGTTATTAATAGGCTTTGTTTCATATCTAGACCTCAGATAGGTGTTGTCATCTCCTTGTAAATTTAGAAGTAAGGCTTGTCGTGTGTTGTTGTGATTAATAATCTTTGTTTCATATCTACACCTCATATAGGATCTATCTCCTCCTTGGGAATTTAGAAGTGAAGATTGTCATTTTATGTAGTGTCAATAATCTTTCTTTTAGCCTACACCTCAGATAGGTGTTGTCATCTCCTTGAAAATCTTGACTTAAAGATTATTGTATAACCAATTCCCCACTCCTAAGTCCTCATGCTCTTTTTCTTGAGGAAATAGGACAGTTTAGCGTTTATCCTAGTTGTAGTTAAAGATCTGCAAAACCAGAGAAAATCCTTAGCTACAATGTGTTTGGTTTCTTAATCTTGTGCCTCTTCTAGCTGAGTCAAAAAGATAGGAATTAGATTACTTTACTTTTTCACGCTTATCAACAAAAGAGGGAGCTTCCCCTCCTAATTTGAAGAGTAGTCATTACGCACTGTGCATAGTTGTTCGTTTCCAATACGCACTCCAGAGGTGAGGATTGTAACACCAACAGTTTTCTGGTGCCCATCGTGGCACACGAAGCAAGAAAACTTCAAGAAAGATTAAACACTTTATGTCACAGGAATGACCATTTGGTGTCCTACTGCTCCAGTTCAACAACCAGGACTTACTTTGACCATCATATAGCCAAATTGTGTGTTCATTGAAGCAAAGAAATCGAATATTATTAGTAGCCTGTGTAGTTTTATCTTTGAAAATCATACATCAACTACTCAATGGAGGAACACGACTACTACTCTGGAAAAAGAAGAAGAAAGAGTGAATCTTGCAGCCTGTAGACTAGTTTTTCCACCACTTGCATGGGAATAAAGCATCCTGGCTCACCTAGTATACACAAGAAGGAGAAATAATCATCTCTTTCAAGAAGAAACAATCTTTGAAGAGGTTCCTAAGCATTTCCTAGAAGAACCAAAAGAATCTCCAGTCCCAGTTGAAGCAATGGGTGATACTAACAACAATGACGACAACGACAACGATCGAAACGCAAGGAATGTAAGACGTCCAACTCCATTACCATGGGGCGACAACATTGGACTATTGGCCTTAGTAGGACACCATGAACTACCCAAGTGGTCAGGAAAACATTTTCCTCGATTCCACGGTGATGGGTATCGACACCCTGATGAACATATATCAACATTCATAGCGACTTGCTTTATTTTGCATGTCTCACATGAAGACATTGGCATCCATCTCTTTGTGGAGACCCTAGAGAATAACGCTACAAACTGGTTCAATCATCTAGAACCAGGCATTATTACAATTTGGGAAAACATGAGTGAAAGATTCTTGGAAAGATTCAAGCCCATCGAGGACAATCATCAATTATTTGCACAATTCTCAAACTCGAAGATGGAAGCACATGAACCAATGAGGGAGTATGTAGAAAGGTTTAACCACCTTGTCACATGTCTTTCCCATACTCTTAATCCATCTGATGAGATTTTGATGAGTAGCTTCATCAACGCACTACCGTCAAAAATAGCCTTTTCTTGAAGGTGGGCCAAGGAGTACATCTACAACTTACACAAGAAGAAGCTATCAAGCCTAAAGATAACATGATTGCAATGGGAAAGATGAATGATTCAATCAAACCACTTGTTCAAGCATCTGTTGATCCACTGCTACATAAGGTAGCCAATGAGGTGACTATCCTCAAAATACAATCACCCACTCAAACGCAGCAAGCACTTCGTACACCATCATATCAACCTTAGTAGGAATATCAGTCAAAGAGGAATAACTTCTAGCCATTCAACAATTACAAGCCAAGGTTTCTGCAAGGACAACCAAGACAATCGGTTGATGTTGAGAAGGCTACAATCTATTACACTTTCCATGATTCTGATGCACACACTAGAGCCACATGTCCATAAAATCAAAGGATGAATCAACTCATGGGATTTGTTGATGCTGCTCCAAGTACAAGTTTCGTACCTTCACCAACTACAAATGTCTCACCATAGATGGACAACTTTGATGGCAACTCCGCAATGGGATACTTCAACAAAGAACCCGTTAAGGAACAAGAAGAAGAAGAATACTACCAATTCTCTCTTGCATTCAATCATGAGAATATCTCATCGCCTATGTTCACATGTGTGCAACACTTCAAAGCACAAAAAGAAGAGGAAAAGCATAATACAAATGAAAAGGGAAAGGAAGTGCCTTCCACTTCCAATCCCAAATCTTCACAAGAGAACACTGTGCTGGTTGCTCAAGATTCGTCTTCAACAAACTTCGACATTGTGTCTTCCATGATGAAGATGAAGGTACAAATAGGCTTGGTGATAACATGGTGTCTTTCATTGGCTCAAACCTATACAATAGCCCTCTAATGCAATTTTTAGCTTCAAGATGAAGCATACCAAGGAAGAGAATCAATTTTAGGAACAATCCCACACTTTGGAGTTTATCCCATAGACCCTCCCTTATGCAATTAGGTCACAAGGGCATCATTCACCCAAGGAATGCCTGCATACCCACTTCCAAATGAAATAAAATTCATTTGTAGTCCTCACAAAATCTCTCAAGGAACATCCATTTGAAATTTCTACATAGAAAGACCCCTCCAATAATAATAAGGTTAATATAATTTTTCCACCAAAGGGAAGTTACTTACCTTACCAAAATAATATTATTCTATCTTCCTTATATACTAAAATTCTATACACCTTAAGGTTATCTTACACACGAAAATAAGGGCCAACTACATTTTGTCAATAATAATATTGTCCAAGATATATCTCTTTGGGCACAGATATCCAAACATATCTAGGTACAAGATTGCTATGAAATCTTGACTCAATCTAAGAATAGGACATTAATAAAGAGTGTACATCTTTATAAAGTAGTAGAAAAAATATCATCACCAGGGATCAAATATTCAAAAGCCTTGACATGGGTCCAATTGAGGTTCCCCCCTACACTATGGTTCTATAAAATCAAGTATCATAATCATTTATGAAATCCTCCTAGATGAAGCACAACATGCATCAACAAGGCCATATTAAATCCTCTTGAACCTCTAAAGACATACAACAATAATTACAAACTTGCTTAAAGTATGATTAATATTCAAGTCATACTTGATACAAATGGGCATCACTATATTGTTCATATCATTGTATGAAGTACATTCAATAATATGAATAATAATATGCTTAACCCTCTAATCTCATTTACCTTATGATGCAATCCAATACTCATATTATTCCAATTAATTGACTATATAATATTTGCACTTGCCACTCATAACTAACTATGATCTAAATGGTAACAATAAGATATTAGGAGATGTTATACAACATAATTGCATATGATTTGTTTGTTAATTCAATATCAACAACACCGTTGAATTAAATGATAGTTTCCTCCTATTTAATCATGTAACAATTTGATACAACTAAAGTACCCTTCCCGTAGTTCACCCAATAGTTCCAATATTAGGATTCTTATACATAAGATGTATATAGCTATCATGTAGTTGTATAAAGCCTATCCTTCTAGATTTAAAGTACATTACCAAAAGTATCAACTCACAACATTGAAATATGCTTTAAAAAATGTGGTTATAATGCCATTAAAAGAATTCATTTTCACTTGCATTTCATGCAACAAGAAGCCAAGCTCATTCTAAGTAAACCTTGTTCCTAGTTCATGATATAAGAAAACATTTTTAGCTATAGATTTAATCTAAAACTCTATGCCACCATATTCCATATAACCCCTTAAGGTAAGAATCTACATTGCCATCCACTTTTCTCTACAAGGTAGTTCAAACATTCAAAAGATGAAATAATTTAATCTTAAAAGGGTTAATCCTAATAATGCCTTACTAAACAAATAATTTTACAACTCTACTCACTCAAACCCCCTTTCAACTATAGGAAACAAAATGTTGAAATAAATACTATTTTTTGGGACGTAATATTATAGGACATGCATACTTAGCTATAAGAATAATGTGGAAAGATATTTGTCACGTAGGAACTCCACACTAGTAAAATCCTCTACTTTGTTACCTTGTCTGAGTGTAACCATCTCACATTGTTGTTGTGCCCTTCCATCCCAAGGAGTTAGCCATTTTCCTCCAACATCTTTATTTTATTGGCATCTATAACCTATTCCAAAGCTCTCCTCTCAACAGAAGCAAGGAGTACACTTGCCACGGTTGTGGAATCTCGCTTTACACTTGTTAGTTGCATTCCCTTGAAAGTTTCCAAGGCCTTTTAATAAAACCCATTTTGTAAATATCCAACAACCATTGCAATCCACGAGACCACAATTCCTCAAGAGATTTCTTTGAAAATCCTAAAAGTCTTCCATAAATCCATTTTGTGCAAATCGTCCAATCATTGCATTCCTTGAAATCCCATTTCTTTTATGCATTTCTTTAAAAATCCCATAGTGTAAACATCATGTTGTGCATAATCTCAAATGAGATGGCATTTGTGGCATGTGATTCATCATAGTTTCAACATGATGGACTACACCTCACCAACAAACTAAGTTTTAACATTGTTTGCAAGAACATTCATTTTGAAAGCAAACTATTATCAAATCTCTAGATAAACATTTTTTAGGATTATGATGTTAATTTTCTAGAATAAAGGTAGATTTGTAAGTTCCTACAATCTTAACTCATCTTAGCTACCATTGTCAATACAACCCAAGACTAAGCACAGTTTAGCTTTATCACATAATTAAGAAGATCAAGATTACATTCAATTGTTGGAGTAAGCACCCAACCTTAGTCGAAATGGTAAAATATTGATAGTTTTACCTCTATCCAATGTTTGTGCTTCTGGTTAAGGTACATATGAGCTAGTGAGATACACCTTGCATCTATTATGCAAGAGCCATGGCTTTATTTTATATTTGTAGTGTCATGCTTGCAACAACAATGCACATCTTGCTTCCCAATATCCCTCCATGTGCCTCACCTCCCTTGTCTGATGAATCTCCTCCATATGTTATGCTTTGATGTATATATGTAGCTCCTATTTGGGTACCAACAAGGAGGATGTCAACAAAAGTCATGGAGTTTGATTTTTTTTATCTACCAACTATGTTTGCTTGAAAGTTTCTAAAGCCTTTTTAACAAATCTATTTTGTGTGTATCCTACCTTACCCTCATCCCTTCCTGCACACTTGATACCTGCAAAGAGGGAATGCCCTTCCTCATTAATGGTGTGATAGGAAACTATCTATGTTCCTAGCACCCAAGCCCCCTCTTTCTCTACCTACAAACCCACACCTGCATCATGGGTTTGCCTCCACATCCTCTTCTCATGTTTCTAGTCTTTAATTGCAAGGTATGTGACAATTCCATGCTTTTCTTAGCCTTTATTTGATTTTTTATGTGTTTTTATTAATATTATGTGCATGGATTTCTAAATCTAGTGTTTCCTAAAATAAACAATTGTAAGGATATCAAAGTAGTATTTCTTGTCTTAAAGTTCAAATATGAAGTTTGTGACATTTTTTACTTAATTTCTTGTCTACACAATTGTAGAGTAGATCTATCTAATTCTTTTTTAAGTGCATTTGAATTTATTTTGATATGAAATAGAATATAATTAGTTTTCCCTTAAAATCACAAATTTTCAATATTTTTTTCTAATTTGCCAAGTTTTGTCACATGTATGCACCAAGTTGTGGCACCAAAGTCAAATCAAAGTCAAAAAATGGTTTGTCAAGTTTTTACCAAGTCCAAGAATCAACAGTATGATAGAAAAAAATCAGCAATATGATAGAATATCATCATAGTAAATTTCACTTGAAATTTTACTTAAGAAACACTAGAAATTTGATCTCTATCAAGAACCTGTTGATGTGTTTTTCGTGACCGCACCAACGCAGAATAAAGTCACCAACGGCTAACCTATTCTCTCTTGATCAAAGTATCCAGCACGCTAAGATTGCGAGAGAGTTCGTGCGTTCAACTCCAAGGTTCCTTCAATGTGAATAGTCTCAGTTGGCTTGATGTGATTTGTTGGTATTTCAAGGGGACTTACGGAATTGTTCAACAATGGAGAAAGGAATTCGGATACTCGAAAGATTTGTCTATAAAGCCCTTGTTTTAGAAGGTACTAAATGTAAATGGTGTGGGGTTAAGAAGGCTCTAATCTACTCTAAGGCGTGGGACATCGCGATCAATTCTCACAAGCTTCAATCAGGCTCCGCTTTGCCTCACTTTGGACAGCTTCCACAGAACTGGTGCAATCTTCAGAGGAGTAGCTCAAGGTGTTCAAATCACAACCTAGCATGAAAATACCATCACAACGATGCATATAAACATACAAATCATGATCAAAGTTAAATACACGATATTCCAGTTGACCACACAAGGCGCATTCACCATCAACGAACACACTAGTGGTATGGATAGACAAAGTTTGCTCAAGTTGAAGACCACATTCCACAACTATCATCTGCGTACATGAAATGAAATTTATTCTACTTTAAGCTACTACTCGAATCAGAAGGACAAAGAAACCTTGCTAGCTACTCACAACAAAAGACGAAATTCACCATCAATGAAAACTTTTTTTATTGAGAGAGTGTTCACAACAATTTCTTACAAAGTTTTCAAAGGGAAAACTTTCCCTCTTCTTCAAACTATCCTATCAATCTATACTAAGCTACCTCTAAGCTATCACCTAGTTGTCTCTCTATTCTAATCTCTACTGTCTAACTCTACTATAGTACAAATGAGGGGGGATGTCGCTTTATATAGCTGGCCAAGTCCAACGGACGGCTCATATTACAATCGACTGAATGGCCCAAATCGTGCCACCTCAACCCTAAACAAGATTCACCATAAAAACCGCCACAAAGAGGAGTGGGGCAATAAATGAGCAATTAATGGCCACCATCTTCTAGAAGATTCCTTTCTAGAAACACGTTCACACTATTCTTTTTTCTTCTTCTTGATTGCAAACTGGACGAGTCTGATCAACATTGCTTCAATTTCTTGGACTGGTACGTTAGGCACGTTCTCAATTTGAAACCTTAAGGCATGCAACCTCTTTCTCGTGCTTTGAAGGTTCCTCTCGTTTTGAACTCAAACACTTCCTCTTCACCGCTTGCCTAACTGCATTGGGTGCATATTGGGTTTTCGAGAAGAAATTCCAATACTTAACCATTTCTTGCAACTTTTCTT
The DNA here is from genome assembly GCA_007258455.2 of Sequoia sempervirens. NCBI lineage: Eukaryota > Viridiplantae > Streptophyta > Pinopsida > Cupressales > Cupressaceae > Sequoia > Sequoia sempervirens. The sequence continues at coordinate 657,770,848 of VDFB02000003.1, read as the reverse complement.
CTTTCAAGGTTGAAATGTAGTCTTGGAGTACTTCTTCATCGCTTCAAGTCATCGCCTTTGGCCTCAATGTTCATCCTGCAAAACACAAGGAGAAGAGCATCAGAACACTTCATAATATAAAAACTCACCTGATATCCATGTTTTGATCTCCCATGTCCAACTGATCTCTAGCCAACTTTGCTTTCTTCACATTTTTTCAACATCTATAGGCTAGGGCATATAACATTTGTGCATCATATTTCAATGTCTTAGACAAATTTCATCTTCCTCAAGGGTGTATCATATTTTGAAAGTGTTAACTTCAACTGCATCTTCTTCAAGAAATTCACTTTTCTGGCTGAGGTGTTGACAACCTTGATTATTCATCTATGACTCGAGAAAATTATTTCCACGAAGAATTCGATCAATTTCACCTAGGCAATCAACTTCAAAATTCATCCGCCAAGGCAACATATTTTATTCCCTACCTTAGAAAATTTCATTATTCAAGTGCCCATCAAAAATCTCCATCCTGAAGGCTTCGGCGAAGTGTGGAAGACTTTAAAATCCATTCTTCATCGCAAACGTCCAATACCCAGAAGAGAATTCCCTTTAGAAAGCGTCTGATTCATGTGTCTCCAAACGAAGGGGTACATTTAATTTTTGAATTTTTTAAACCTTAGAAAAATATTTCATCATCAAATTTATCTTCATTCTTCATCTCTGGGCGTAATTTTCCTGCTCTATCTTGAAAATTTTCATCATCCTCATGAAGCTGGCACATTCTGACGTATCCACTGCCAATTCATCCATGCCATAGAAAATTTCATCACTTCTTCAAGCTCAGGCGTGTTTTCCCCCTAGAGGTGGAATTTAAATATCTTAGAAAAAATTTTAACATGTCATCACCAGCTTGGGCGCATTTTCCATGCCTTACTTCAAGTTTCTACACTTAGAAAAATTTCAAACTTCCTCTTCAAATCAAGGGCGCATTTTCACATGTCTACTTCCAATTTCAAGGACTTAGACAAATTTCAATCACTCTAGGCAAGGCAAGGCGCATTCAAGGGGTGGAGCTTTCATTTTTCCATACTTAGAATATTCTCCAGTCTTCCTCCAAGTCAAGGCGCAAATGGAGTGTCCAACTTTCACTTTTGAATGCCTTAGAATATTTACTAGCTTCTCCACAAGTTTGGGCACAAATGAGGGGTCATCCTTCAAGTTACAATCACTTAGAAACCTTTTCCATCTCCCCTCTTGAGCTAGGCGCATTTTGATGGGTGAGGAGGATTAACGCCCTTAAAATTTTCAACACCTTGACTTTGAAGAGGGCGCATTTGAGGGGTGGTGGTGGAGGACGAGACTTATGCCTTAGAAAATTTTCTTGCTTTCCAACTGAAGTGGGCGCATTTTCAAGGGGGAGCAGGATTTTGTTCAAACTTAGCCATTTTTCTTTCCTTCTGCCAGCTTCTCCACGTCTTGCTATTTATAGTAAGTCCTTGAATTTTCACACTTTTGAAGCTAGGATTGATCTGGAATTTTAAGCACAAGACCTTCATGACCTTGTCAACCCATTCACACTGCCATCCTAAGTTGACCTGCTAAAAATAGCACATTTTTGAAGGTGGTTTACTATTTATAGTAATTGATCTTTTCAAAGACCTCCACAACTCCGTTTGATTTGAAATTCGAATGGCGTGCTCCTCATCAAATGACCTGCCCATTCACACTGGCGCATGACGTCGGTTTACTATTTTTAGCCAGTTTCCGAAATGCCTTACTATAAATAGTAAGTGCTTTGATTGCCTTCAAATTTTATTGGTGGCTAGCTTGAAAGACGCTGAATGCTATGGGATACACCAGTTTTTGAAAATTCTGACTTTTTACCCCTCTTTTCAGGTCCCAAAGCTGGAAACCCTAATTTGGCTTGCATGTATATCAAATGACCTCCGTTTGACCTCGTTTTTGTTGCACTGCGCCCTGTTTGTGGTTCTGATGTGCTAGGCAGCTGCCTGAGTGGAACTGCTAAAAGTAGTAAGTCTATGAAAACTGATCATCTTGTTTTGCATGTCACACCACTACAAAGCCCTTGAAAAACCCACAAGGAATCATCAGACATGCAAAGAAAACCCAGACATGCAAAGAAAACCTTGACATGCAAACCCTAAAAATAGCCTCTGAAAGCATAACTCTGAAAGTCATTATCTCACTTTGCATGTTATATTGTTGCAAAGGTCTTGAAAAACCCATAAAGAATCATCCGACATGCGCTGAAAAACTCTGCATATAAACCCTAAAATCTGCTCTGGAAGTTGAACTGCTAAAAATAGTAAGTTGTTTGTTTCAGCTCAAAATTTGTAGGTGAGTAGCTTGATGTGTTATGGATGCAATGTGACTGTCGAAACTTCAAAAGTGTTGAGAAAACGCCCTGAATTGAACACTTACTAAAAAACAGTAAGTTGTCGGAATTCGATGAAACTTAGCTAAGAACCTGTTGGAAGCATATTGACTGCAATGTTAGTCTCAGATTTCAACTTACTCGCTTCATTTGACCTCAAAGTGGCTGGAAAAGTCAAAACCCTAATTTTCAAACTTAGCCAAGATTTCACGTTAAGGTTCAACGACGGGAACATCCCAGAAAGACAGACAACAGAAAAGAGAGACAACAGCAAAACAAACCAAAAAACAGGCCAAAAGACTTGAACAAAGCAAAAATTAGGGGGGTCCCCATTTGCAATGGGGCGATGTGTGAAAAAGGTCACAACACAACCCATGCAAGAAATCTAGGGTAAGAAAATAAATGCACAATGATGCATAATAGAAAGGGAATATCAAGGAAATGATGCAGATGCATGGAGCACAATTAAAAAAATCATATGTTTCCAATCAATTATTAATTTAGAACCCAAATCTACCTAAGGAAATTAGTTCTCAATTAGTTTTATTATCAAACAACCATAGTAGATAATCCTTATGTTCCACTATGTACCTAGGGCGGGATGACAACAAACACAAAGATGCATTTTAAAGACAATGGAGGCTGGGGGGCCTTTTGCAGAAGGGGAAGGGGGGCAGTAGAGGACAACAATTTAAGAAATAAGGAAATTTTTAAAATATAAGAAGTTTCAATTAGTCATATGATAGCATTCCCCATATTCATCATATAACCATATTACATTACACTAGAGCTGAATTAAGCATTCAGCTAAGAGTGACATACAAATTAAACAAAAAACTTGTTCTTTTGATTTTAGTTGTCATTGTTAATCTTCATGTACATAACATATGATATAAACAAAATGCTGAAAGGCTACAACTACAAATGACGATGTAGAATAACAATATAACAACTAAATCTACCATTGCTAGACCTCTTTTCTTGCACCAAAATCAGAGTATGAATTTGAATCTCTTCCAATATGTATTGAAAATCTTTACTTTTATACCTGATTACGAATGCAACTGTTTCAGCATAATTGGGAGGTTGACAATTTTAAAGCATGGCATTGAGCACAAGGAAAAGAAATAGATAGCACAAAAATTTGTAATTCTATAAATTTTGATAATCTGCAAACAAAACAAAAACAGTCCTCCATTAGAACAATTTCATTGCCAAAGCAAAAGCATTGGTGCTGAGAAATAGTAGGCACGCAATGGACGTACCAGACCAAGGTGATAGACCTCATTTGAACCTATCAAATAGTCCGATGTTGCATGAACAAAGGTGATAAGTATGACCAGCATGGCAGGATAGAGCAGAATTACATAGCAGACACCGTGCAAAAATCAAATGGATGTGTTTCTATTTTTTTTAATGTGAGTGTGTTTGCTTTAGAGTTAAAGATTTTGGAAGGGGTATGGAGGCCCTAATGGTTTTGAAAGGGGTGTGGGGGGTCCACACCTTTTATTTTTCCTTCTTTTTTTTGTTTAAGTTGTGTGTTTTTTGGAATGTTGTTTACTGTTTGAGAATGGTTGGTTTTCTTCAGGGCAGTCAAGGGGCATCACTGACGTCGTTGACCATTTCTGAGATGTACTCCAGTGTGGGAGATTGGCAAAGGCCCAGAAACGTTTTGGAGGCATTCCCACATCCCCAAAATGTTACAAGGACAAGAAAACTCAGAAAAGGCTTGGGCGTGTATCACTAAAAATATCTTTGCCCCATGCATAACCTTGTACTACCTGAGAACACCTGGTTTATGATAACAACTACAAGCTTATTTCAAAGTATAAAATAAATTGTATCACCAGGTTCCATTATTTTCTTATAGTTTTGTAATTGTCAATTCAGTTTTCATCATCACCACTGCAAAACAATATAAGACTTAGACTGTCCAAACTCTCCATCTTAACAAATATCTACACAATTAATCTACTAGAGGTGGTTCCGGTATTGCTCATTACACTTGAAGAATAATTATACTTGTATCATATTGAAAATAATATAATGAGATTTTTCCAATATCATTATTCAGCCTCAAATTTGATTTAATTTTGATATCCACCATATAAACAGGAGGCAACACGATGAGAAAAACTAATTCCACTATGTCAAAGTGAAAAATTATAGGTTAAGCAATCTCACATCCATTTTAATTGCCTTGGAACAACTGAGGCTAACCATAAACATAGAACAATTACCAAAAGTATGGTTCATGTATGGTCATGCGAATGAGTATTTCTTATCTAATAAGAAAGCATTTTCTCCTTAAAACCTCAACAAACTGGTGTACACAAAGAGCCCACGATCAGATCAAATCCTCACAATCACCTAATCATCAACAGGATCCTCTGGTGTGTCCTCGACCTTCCGTTTCACTACAATTACTGGGCATTCAGCATGCTTTGCACAGTAGTCACTCACAGTTCCAACAAATATCCTGCCAATAAAATATAATTATTCCATTAATCTGTAGTAACAACTATCAGACAAAAACCAAATGCATGCATGCATATCATATTATTTTCCTTGAAGAAGAGAAAAAATAACTAATGGAGCTGGCATATAATGATATAACAATGGAGGTGCTTCATCAACAATTCAGAAATTCAGAAATTACAATCTCAGCATCTTTAATCTTTGTTAAAAACTGAATCATGTGTAGATCCTGATTATTTCCTAACTGATATCCATCTTAAGTTCTTAACGTCCAAGATGAACAAATTTCTACCATCCTAATCTGAGCATCTAAATGATCTTTGTTTCTCTCATCTTAATTCTTTACTATCCAAGTTTGCCTCTTTTAATACAGAAAATTTAAATTATTGAAAGCAACTAAAGAAATTTATTGGATAAGCTTCTCACATAGAGATTAATTCTAATGTCAAAGTATGAACATGTCCAAATGATAAGCATCGTATTTGTTGACCTTAGTTCTTCTAACAAGTTAATATATAGTGTTCAGAGTCTAGACCAAGATTTTGATTATATTAGTATCTGGCTCTCCAATTATTTTAGACATATCTCGTGAGGCTTCGAATTGGATTCAGTCTGTTTGAAAATTTTCATGCAGAGTCTAATTTCTATGGGCACTGCTTTTGGGGGGATTTTGCTCAGTTGCCCACACATATGGCAACTCAAGGCAATAAATATAGAGCATACACTTTATTCAACTTTAAAATCTTGTAATGATGCAATTTTCTATCAAGAATTTCAAGATTTAATGATTTACTTATTCACTAGCATAGAAAGCTAATGTTATTTGTAAGCTACAAATTGAAGCTCAGACTGAGAAAGTGACCTTCGAGTTTGAGCATCTGCAGGACATTCTCAGTCACTCAGGGAATGCACCATGCACACTGAGTTGTGCCCTACTAGATCTTATGCCACAGGCAATGCCACCTGTTCAGCATATGCACAGGCATAACCGATCACACAAGTCCTGGTATGTTGGGTGCTCTCCTCCATATGTGTGGAGGGATTGAGAACCCCCCGACTCTATGGTCAGGAAAATTTCTTACTATGGTCTATTTTTGTGGTGGGACGATGGTGCACCAAATCTTGGTGAGCTTGCAGCCCTGGCTAGTTGGTAGATTGTTGAGGCCATTGTTCCCAACTTCCCACAGATCAGGAAGCAACCGATGGTTTGAAGTTCAACTTGTTATGTGTAATCACACCTAATCAGTTTCTTGGTTCTGGCTTTGGATTCTTTATCGCCATGAGACAACAACTTATGTGGTAATGCTTGGGTAATGTCAGAGTGGCTTGTAGTGCCTCATTATGTGACAACATTTTTTTGGACACACCTAACGCAACTCTAAACTATATTATTTATCATTTTGCTTCCTCACAACTAATATGATGCATATATTTTGATTAGACTAGGTTGCATACTGAACATTTCATACTTTCAGTTTCAGGTATGTTGAGACATCCTCTGACTTACACATTTATCAAGACATCAAATATTTTACATTTGGTGTTTATGGTGATGTGGCATTTTATCAGTTGGGCTTGTTTTGACTATTTAATGCTTTGAAATTATTTAATTTATTTGGCGTATCATGTAAATATTTGAGATAATTTTAATGCCACGTCATATTTGAGGGACCGCAATCCCATCTAGTTTATGCACAGAACATAGGATTGATACCAAGACCATGCACTTAAGGGGAGATGCACAATTCCATTGAGGGTAACTGAATCTACCAAACAAAAGAAGACTCAAGTGCAAAGGGCACATTGATATAAAATGGGTTTCAGAACTAAAATTCTTGTAGAAAATGCTCTGGATTGGAAGCATGACCCATGTCCACATTAACAAAAACTTGTCCTTCAGAATTTACTGGTTGACTTGGCATGGTAACATGGTGTCATGGGTTAGGCAGTAATGCTAAGAAATAAATTATTTAAAGATAATATCCTTTTTTTTTTAATATTTTGAAGCTTGTTAAGAGTTAAAAGTGCAAAAATATTTGTTTATGACCTGAAAAGTCTGAAGAAGGATGTCAATGTGTAAATGTAGTTGAGATACTTAATGCAGGCACAGCTTTCAGCAGGAAAATGCAAAATTGTAAATATGTTCGTCAAGGACTGTGATCAGATTAGATACCCCTGCCGATTAAAGAAAACCTGCAAATTTGTGAAGCATGCAAGTTTTCATACTCCATTTTCCAACATGTGCCATGCAGGTATGGTATGAGTATAGCAGCCCATGCATGAATTTATGAGCAGAGGATTGAGTACTCCCATGGGAGCTGGTAAGAGAAAAGAAAAGAAAAGGGGACACACAAAAAAAGTTATCATTCAGTTGATGATTGCTCTTATATAGTTGATGATATGCACATGCAATGATTATTGATAGCACTAATCATAATCACACCATGATGGATGATGATTTTATTGGCAAGCCTCATATTTTGGTTAATAATAACACACGTTATCATGATATAATTGATTCTAGCATTGGGAAAGCGTCAATTCTCTTTGGAAATACAATGATGAAGTGTTGGAGTTCTTGGAGGACTCCAATCCCTATATGTGATTCATTGAGGATGGATTCTCCCTAACATTGGGGACATTGCCTATTTTCAGTTGGGAAGAATATAGGGGGAAGAAGAGTAGCCTGATTGCTAAGAGTGTTTCAACATGGTGATTTGCAAGCATTCAAAAAGTGAGCTGAGAGAAGTGCCAATAGGCAAGACCCTAGGGGCACAATTTTGTAGAATTATTCCTTCCCTTGACAATGAACTAGGCCTTTGCCTAAAGTAGGTGGTGGGCCATGTGGCCTTTTCCTAAAGTAGGCGGTGGGCCATCTGGCCTATACAAGGGACAAGGTCACTCAACATTCAATCCTTTGCCTAAGGTGGGTCAAGGTGGTATCTCAAATCGTCAAGGGGAGAAACTCGACTTGGGAACATCTTCAAGGCTGCATAGGGATTGGGTTTTGAAACTACTTGAAGAGATAGTCTTTGGAGTAATCTGAGACTTGGGAAGTGTCTTGGGATCAACCTAGGACAAGATCATTTTAATTAGCATCTTGGAGAATCGTTGGAAACCTTGGGGTGTGTGCTCTTGCATCTAGGATGTGGGCATTCTTGATGTTGTCTAACCTTGTTGACTTGGGTAGTCAATCTGGCCAAGGGCCACAACCTTATAGTAAACTTGCCTTGGGCCCATTTTATCAATAAAGTTATCTATTGCCCCATTCTTGTCTCAACTTGTGCTTGGAACTATTTTGCAACATTGTGACTATTTGGCATTTGAGTACATTACCTTTGCATTGTGAATTTTTTGTTGCTTACTCTTGTGCAAGAACAGCTTAGTGTGCTCTAGGCATCATCTGACGTTCTCAAATAGGTTAGCCCCTTGGGTGAGTCCAATAAGGGTGTTTAGTGCCATATGGGGAACTCCTCATGACAATTGGTATCAAAGCTTGGCTTTGTACCCTAAGTTGCTCACACCTTGTTGCACCTTTTTGAATCTCTTGCCTTAGTTTGAGCAGTCTTTTGATCAGCCCCCAAATCATCCTACCCACACCCACAACATGGTTCTCCATAGTGAAATTGGGAATGTTCAAGGATCTTGCTCCAAAAGGGAGGATGTTGACCACCTCAAGTAGGAGTTTAGGCACTTTGCCAAAGAAGAGCGGGGTTACCACATGGAAATGGCCAAGAATCATCAATTAGTATTGGAATTGGACAAAAGGGTAACAACTATGGAGGACAGTGTTTTGGAAAACAGGGTTGACATTTTAGAAACCAAGGTCTAGGCCCTCTATTTTCAACTTGAAGCAAGTATCCAAGTAAGAACATTGAAAACAAACTAAGATTATCAAGAGGCTTCATGTCTCAAGGAGGTATGAATGTGGCACACAAGGTCAAGGAGCCTAAACCTTATGATGGTCAAAGAAATGATAAAGTTTTGGAGAACTACTAATGGGACATGACAGAATACTTGTCTAGTTTGTTGTACTTTTCAAATAAAGCCCTTGTAAGAATGGCAATCACATCCTTGCCTAGGAATGCTAAGCTTTGGTGGAGAACAAGGACAAAAGACTTGAAGGACGAGAAGAGTATGGTGAAGATTGACACTTGGGAAGAGTTGAAGGGAGCCCTCAAGTATCAATTTCAACATGAGATCTCAATGAGGATGACCAAGACTCGACTCATGGACTTGAGACAAACTAGAAAGGTAAGAGATTACGTCATATCCTTCTGAGCCTTGATGCTTATAATCTGAAATGTCCCCTTTTTGAGCGAGCATCAGAGTTGGAGGTTTAGCCTATCACTAGGTCCTCGTAGGCTAATAATGGTGTTTAGAGGGCCTTGTTGTGGTGATAACTGGCATCTCAATTGGCAGTTTGCAGCGTTGGCACCTCCAAATCCTTTGTATATTCTAAAGGCTTGGTTATTCGGGGGTTTCTAGCTTCATCTGTGTATACTTACTATTTATAGTAAGTCAAGTGGATGATGGAGGCCAACCTTACTATTTATAGAAAGACACCCTAGTTAGCAGTGAATGCAGTGGGCTACCTCTTGGTGAGTCAAAATTGATTTATGATGACTAATGATGGAGTTATAATATTATAATTATTATTAAAGTTATACTTTAATAATAATTAATTATTAAGTGCATATCATTAATGAATTAAGTGGACTTTGTTTAAAAGGGGGATTTAAATGCTTTTAAAAGTATACTTTATAATAAGTGTTAAAGTGTTATTTTAAAAGGGAGTTATAAGTGATTAATAAAGTATACTTTATATTTTAATGTTGTGCACCAAAAAGGAGGGAAAAGGAAATGAAATTAAAATAAATTAAATGAGATAAAGTCAAATGCAAATTAAATATTATAAAAGGGCATTTGGATTTCATTTCATTCATTATGATTCATCATTTTCTCTCAACTTGGCTTTGTGCTTGGGCTTTGAGGTGAAACCTATGGTTTTGTTGTAATTTCAATCTTGGAGAACGTAGCCTCTCTTCGATTGTGCTTCCTACAGGTGAGAAAGATTACCCGAGGGTTGTAGTTAATTGGTGGCTTCACATGGAGGTCATATCTGAGCTTCATTGGAGAAGAATTTCAGAAGTTTCAAGGGTTTGAATGAAATATCAGAATAATGCAAATATATTGATCATTATTTTAAGAACAAAGAGAACTACAAGAGAACTTCAATCAACAGGTGGTTGCCAGGCAAGGGTTTTGGCAATTTAATTGTATGCAACTTTGCACTGGGCGTGGGAATTGGTGATAGTGATCGTTGCCAGAGTTTATTATCATTGTTGTTGCTATTATACTGCTGCAAACTTTATACTTCATTCTGGCATCCATTTCAAAGGGTTTCAAGGCATATCTTACCAATGAGTTCATGATTTGTAACCCCCAAATTTTCTGGGTATTGTTGTTTTAGATAATAGGGGATATTTTATGAACTAGGTTGTCGATATTTTGTGAAAATACTGAGTATCTAATTTTCAGCTGTGTATTCCCTATGTAATGTTCGGTTTTTGAGTTGAAATTATTATTGCAATATCTTCTATTTTGCTGCATTATATTGTTGTATTAAACATTGCAAATATATCAACAAACATAAAACCACAACCAAACAAATAGGCAAAATTTTGAAATTAAATATCCTACCAGGGGTGGGATATTACATAATCAAGGACATCTTCCATGTGGAAAAACTATTGTAGTTCATTAAGGGTCTAGCCTTGGGCTCAAGTGAACTTGAGGCGCCAAAATGTGTAGAACTTATCTACTACCATTGTGATCACAAACTACATGCTTGACTTCAAGAGTGAATTGAACAAGGGAATGTTGAATGGGTCTAGTAGAAATTTAAGCATGATAAGGCCACCTCCAAAAGAGAAGAGAACTCATGGAAATGGAGGGTAAGCTTCCAACAAAACCAAATTGAAAAGGAGTTTTAAATACTCTCAATCTAAAGGATCAGTGAAGCGATTGCTGAAGGATGTCAAGTCTATCACATCCAAAAATAAGGTCTAAGTGTTCTTTGCATGTAGCCGCTCAAACATTAGGCTTGAGACTATCTGAAGAAGCAACACTTGAATGCAAGCACCCTTGCAAAGGGTCATGATGAATTAGTGCCAACCACGGGTGTAATTCAAATCCTTGGCATCATTTGGGATGCACCCAAGGGTAATCCAAACACACCAATTGAACCTAAGAACAAACACAAGTTATACTACACGGCTTTGTCTATCAATGGTAAGAACATAGTAGGGTTGGGGGACTTGAGGGCCATTCACAACTATTAGGTTTTCAATACAATAATTTTTTTTCATAGTTACAGACTTATTCTAATTTTAGTTCATTTTTTAGTTTTTTGTACTTTCAATTTTATGTGTATGCAAGCTAAGGCATTTAATCCCATGGGCTTTATTGAAGGCTAAGATAGTTGAAGATTGTTCAAATAGTAGAGGTTAGAATCTAAATAATACGTTGAATTTTAACATGGTATGCAGATTTTGCACTTCTAGGATTTGAATAAAATTTGACTGTCTTAACCTTCAATCAAACCTGCAACTGGAGTGCCTTAACCTCCATACACAGTGTAATGTCCCCTTTTTGATAGAGACACTTAAACTCAAATCTTGCATTCATAGTATTTCTCAAAGAGACATCAGTATGTGAGAGATCAACAAATTTAGTGATAAAATCTAATATGACTAAAGATGATGTAAATATTTCAAAAGAATTTATCATTTCTTCTTATCACTCATATGAATGATTCTTCTAGGGTATGTTCCATAAGTACATAGGAGTTCTCCTATACTATTTAACATCATAGCAATAAACAGAGTCACTATTTATAAGACTCAATAATTGCTGCAAGCATTATTATTGAACAATCGTAACACTAGATTTTATATAAATATATTCTATCTGCATTAGTATATAACATCACTTCTAATGAACTTAATGCTGGTATCTTAAGTCCTAAATGAAGTCATGTATATATATATATATATTTTATTATGATTTATGTAAGTAGTGCTCATGTAATCTTGCTTATATCGTTATTCATATATTATATATACTATTCATGCCATATTATTTATAATCCAATTTATCTACATCTATGCGCATAAATAAACAATCGTTTCCTTACCCAAGGCGTGAATATTTAACCTTCCATGATTTCACTTACCGTCCTCTTATTCTCTCCATTCGATGGCCCTTATTTAATCGATTTGATGTCTTTTCTTTTCTCCATTCGATGGCCCTTATTAACTCCTAGAACCACGGTAACTTTAATTTTGTTCTCACTAACATGAAGTGACGCCTAATTCTCTTCAAGCAACGATTCTATGAAGAATATCGTTCACTAATATATCGGACTTCTAGAATATCATACATGCCCATTGCATAGGCTTCCCCAATGAAATAAAGATATTTCCTTAACTTGTCTTTGCTCCACGATTTAGTTATTGCCAAGCAACTTCCGCCAAATATATTATGTCGCCCCAATTCCAATGAAATTGTATGCGGCGGAAGCTTCAGAGAATGCGTTTATTCATTTGCTTCTTCTATGCATGGTTTCCTCTGTAAACCATTTTGACATCTTGAGTAAAATACAGTTCCAAAGTGCCTTGGCCGATATCTTTGCTTGGTAGGACATCTTTGAGTTAGATGCCAAAGTAAATGGTGGTAGTCCCAACTCGATATTTCCTCAGATGGCAATCCCAAGCTTGGCCTGTTCTGTGCGTTCTAGGTAGCTGCGCCAGATTCTTGTCTTGATCGACAATATCCAGTCAATTATCAACGACTTTAATCGTTCCCTCCTTTATTTTGATTCTTTTTATTGATCTACCTGAGTCTGACTCATCGTCCTTTTTTCATTGACCCCCTATCCTCCCTTTTAGATATTCCATAGCCTTTTAAAAGGAGCGTGCTTTTTAGACCCACCGCTTGAGAGGAGACAACACTCTTTCATTAACTTAATGATCTTAAAAAATCTATTTAATAAATATATTATCATTAATGATTATTATAATAATATTTCAAATAATTATATATTTAATATTTGATTTGTTTATTTACTTAAGTATTTATATATTTCAATGATTTTCAATATCCATTTAGTATTATTAATTTCATATTTATAATTATAATATTATTTCAATAATTATAATTATAATAATATTTTCAAATGTAATTTCTTATACTTATATTTTGATATTTATCAGATTTTATTATTCGTATTTTCACAATTTCAAGGGACATGACACACAGAAAACAACAAGAATGAAAAACAAACAATAAAGATTGAAATCAAAATAAAATATGCCTGCAATCTTAGAAAATAATTCATTGTTTTGGAAAAAAAATTATGAGTACAAAACAGTGACACCAAAGGTTAATGAATAACCCATTAACTAGGCACTCACAAAAGGTCACTTATTTTTAGATCTTTTAGTGACAAAAATATCTGCCCTCAAATTAATACTAGCTGCACAAAATAAATACATTAAAATAAAATTTAAACTCATTTTAGGTACCGTAGCAACCTTTTTTATTTATTATTATTTGAAGCCCGCACCCTAAATAAAAGCATCTGAAGATAAACAAAAGTAGAGCCTAAAATCTACTAATAAAACTCATTAGTGCTAAAACCCAAAACTCTACTAATAATAGAGTTAAATCTATGCTCAAAAAGCACAAATTTATTAATTAACAAAAACCCTAAAATATGTGCACACCATTTTTCATCTAGGAACATCTGAAAATAAGGTTTCATCTGCAATGCAAGGACACCATCTGAGCGACAAAAATTAACAATCCCTCTTCATGGAAAAGGTGTTCTATAGCAACCCCTACTTTGATCTCGGGAGTTCAAACTTCCCTTTTGACAAGGACTTTGTCAAAATGTTTGCAACCTACTCATCTCAAGGATCATACTAATGAATGATTGCTCCCTTCTAAAATTTCTCTTTAAGAAAATGATAATGAATATCAATATGTTTGGGGCAATCATGAATGCTACTACCCAAAACTCCACTAATAATAGGGTTAAATATACACACAAAAAACACATTTTTTTACTAAGGAAAACCCTAAAATATGCACCCAACATTTTTCATTAGTAACACCCAAAAATGGGGTTTCATCTACAATGTAAGTACACCATCTAAACAACAAAAATTAACACTCCCTCTTCACAAGGAAGGTGTTCTCTAGCAACCCCAACTTCATTCTCAAGAGTCAAACTTCCCTTTTGACAAGCACTTTGTCAAAATGTCTGCAAACTGCTCATCTAAAGGAACATACTAAAGAATGATTGTTCCCTTTTAACTCTATCTTTAAGCAAATGATATTGAATATCAATGAACTTGGAGCAATCATGAAACGCTGGATTTTCAAATAGCCTAATGCAATATCACAATAGACTATGGTTGGTTCCAACATTTGATCAATAAGCTCTACAATCAACTTGTGCAGCCGAATAGCCTCACAACTAGCAAAAGAAGCTGCTATGTACTCTGCTCCAGCTGAACTTAATGCAACTACAACCTATTTCCTATTGAACTAAGATATCATGGTTGATCCCAAGCTGAAATAAAAACTTGAAGTGCTCTTTCTATCACTAGCATACCTACCCAATCTCAATCTACAAAACCATGCAGCATTAACTCTTCATTTCCAACATATTTTAGCCCACAATGAATTGTGCCAATTTGAGCACATGTTTTGTAACAATGCAATGAGATTGCCTTAACCATAAACTAAAAATGAAATCACTGCAAAACAAATATCAAGTCTAGTCTTTAGAAAGTGCAATAGAGAGCCAATCAATTGCCTATATTCAAATGGATCCCCAAAATCAAATCCTCAATCAACATATAATTTTGGATTTGGAATCGTTGAGGTAGCAAGAGGCTTACAATCCAACATCTGAAATCTTTTTAGAATTTCTACTATGTACTTCCCTTGACCTATGAAGATTTCTCTTGTACCTTGTCACCAATCAAGATTAATGCACAAGGCCAATATTTTTCATGTCATATTCAAAGGCCAACTCCCACTTGCAGCATTTTATGAGCTTCTCACTACTTACTATAAGAATAAGATCATCCATATACAACACTAAAGCCAGCATATTGGATTTGTCAAATAAATAATACAAATTGAGATCTACAACAGTTTTAGGGAGGCCCAAACTTAATAAGTACTTATCAATCCAAGAGTACCAAGAATGGGGTGCTTGCTTTAGCTTTGTTGGAAAGAGGAATTATGACACAGTCCAGAGATCTGAACCAAGGATACTCTTGTGTAGTCTGTTTATACCCTAGAAGAGATTGATAGAATAGCAGATAAATACGGAAGGAAATCACATACTGTGGCAAGATCTTAATAGATCTAGCATCTCATATATATCATTAGACAACCAATTCTATTTTGTATCTTCATAGACATTTATTATCTAATACAATAGGCAGGTGTGAGTCTCTGCTCTGTATATTATATCTTCCTTCTCTTACTTGCATTTAGTTCCTTATTTTGCTAAGTTTATAATTAGAAGGTACATAAAGATACTTGCGGTATTTTGGGTCTACCGCTAGTTATTTAGTCTATTATATCTTTATAATTTTGTTCAATGCTTCAATAGCCCCATTGGCTTGTGGATGATAAGGTGAGCTTTTATTATGTGTAATCATAAAGCTTTGCAATAGTTTCGTAATCATGTTGTTTATGAAATGTTATCCCTAATCACTTGTTATGATTAATGGGCATCTAAATCTAGTGATGATGTCAGTATGCAAGATTTTTGGAATAAACTGTGTGTAATTTTTATATCATCAACGTTTCGGATCATACTCCATGATCCATCATCAGGATGATCAGCAGTAGAGAGAGAATGTTTTCATATAGAAATTTTGTGGGGGTTTTTGAGGTACAATCTTTGGTAGGTTCTGCTTCTGCACATTTAGTCAGGTATTCTACCTTGTTATCATAAATCTTGCTTTAGAATGTTTTGCGGGAGGATATATTGGACCAATAAAGTCTATTGCCCATTTCTCAAATGGGACCTATGCTAATGTTGGTTTAAGAGGCATTTCATCCCTAGCAATTGTGTTGGTGTTTCAATTTGCACCTCTAGAATCCGGATTAGAAACAGACAGCTATGCACAAATAAACTTCTCTTCAAATTAGGAGGGGAAGCTCCCTCTTTGCTGATGATGCTTAAAGAAAGTAAACTAAACTATTTGCCAATCTTTTTGTTCTCAGCTAAAAGCACAAGGTTATAAAACTCTAGCATCATAGCTGAGGTTTTCCCTTTTCCAAAACTCCAACTACAACTAGGCCTACTCTAATGATGCTTCTAGCAACTCAAGTAAACTCAAAGCTTGAGTTTTAGAAGTAAACGAGGAATGATTCAACAGAAAACTAACAAAAACTCACTTCCAACGCACACCTTAAAACTTATTGTACTTTTAGATGCCAACTAAAACAAAGATTATATAAGTGAAACACATAAAACAAAACCCGAGACAGTAGATTAGAGCAAAGTAAGCATAAGATTTCCTTTCTCAAATTTTTGATAACGATTACACTTCTGGGACACCAAGATTGTAGCAATAACAAGCTTACAGTTTTGCGATCAAACCAGAATACACTTGACACAGATTACATATGAACGAAACAATGATTTGCAGCAAAAGGCAGGCAAGAAAACTTGCTCTTACACTAAGTGAACAGACATTGAATAACAACTTGCAGGCAAAGTAAGCTCAGCAATTTGCTATCACAATAATGGTTAAAGAAAAATGGGCAAGGCTACCCTTATTTATACACAAGCGAAGAGTAGGGAACCCTAAAATCTCCTTGCTTTTACAACAAGACATTCCAACTTGCAAGCTTTATTTCTAAAACTAAAACAAGACAACTAACTAACAACCTACTGAAAGCAAAACCAGGGAAAGTTCCAACTATTACAACTTGATTATTTTCTCTTTCACAAAGAATAGATAAGCATGAGACAAGAATAGGAGTTAATTGCTGTTTTTTAGTTCTATTCTTGGAAATCTTCGCTGCCCCAAAAAGGTGCTGATTTTTCTCCAAAAAGCAAATTGTTGGAAAAAGCTAAGGTCTGGGTTTTGTAGACAATCGCGTTCTGAAGAGCCCCAGTTCGTCAGATTTTGAAAAAGCTAAGGGTTTCTCAAAAAATCACTAAAAAAGCAGATTTTTGAAAATATAAAATTTTCCGATCTTCAAGAGGAACAAAAAGTAGATGGATCCAAATTGATGAAAACTGAAAAAGCTGACCACCTATTTTTGAAATGCAATGTCCTAGAAGATTGGATCATGAAAAAGTGTGCCTCTACGCTTGCCAATCCCGAATCCATGATGAAAACTAAAAAAGCACTCTGTTTGAGCCTCCAAATCTCGATGAGAAGAAGTTATCTCTCTTCCTCTGGATGTCAACTTGCAAGATATGAAGAATAAATGCCAAAAGCCTTCTTAAATAGATGTTGAGGATGAAAAAGTGCTTTGTTCCCATGATTTAAAACTTTGAAGCCAATCCAGAGCCGGAAACGTCAAACGTGGACACCTTTTGAACGATGAATGATTAAACTTGAAAAATTCTCTAAGGCATTGAACCTTGGGCACCTTTCCTCTTCAAAGTTAGAATATTTTTTCAAGATTTTCAACTTTGCTTCTTGTTTTGACTTCAATTTGATCTTTTTTTCCAGATGTTTGACAGAGTCGGTGAGCTAGCTGACAAGTTCGTCGCAAAGCTTGATCAAATTTGAGAAGAATGTTCTGGAGGCTGCATCTTCTAAAAACACCTTCTGAGCTCTCAAAATATTGGGCACCCCTAGCTAGCTGGGGCACCTTTACTTGCCAAACTTAACTATTTTTCTGTGTTTTTCATCTTTTCCAATTTGACCTTTTTTTGTTTCCTGTGATCCATTCTCCGTTCAATCTGCAATTGTCGATGACTCATGAATTTAATGATTTGGTTGAAATAACCACTAGAAAGCCTGAAGAATCCTGAAGGAGATGACTAGTATGGCAAACCCTAGAAACTGATCTTGACCTCCCAAAACCCTAGGCGCCCCTGGCTAGCTAGGTGCCCATGATCACTAGACTTGAATAATTTTGAAGATTTTCATAATTTGCACTTTGTTCATTTGATACATCTCTATTTGATCCCCAATTCTGGCTGTTTGATAGCTCTTGTGAACTTGATGGATTCGTTGCGAAGCCAAAAGAAATCTAAGAGCAAACTCTTGGAAGTCACAAACCCTAAATCTTGCTTTTGATGGCCTAAAATGTTGGGCGCCCCTAGCTAGTTGGGGCACCTTTCTTTAGTAGAAAATTTTGTCAGTATCCATTTGAGAAGAAACCCAGAAAAACCTAGAAAAAGTCTATTTTTAGAAACTTTTTTAAAAATAAAAACTTTCCTAAAAAGCAGGGCCGAAAAAATGAGATCTAGGTTTTATAGATAACTTCATTCTAAAGGGACCCAAATCATCTGAATTTGAAAATTTTGAGTTTTTTACCAACATCCGTGACATGCAAATTTCCATTTTTTGACTTTTTTGACAATTTTTACAAGACTTTGACCATTTTACAAAATGCATTAATGAAGCAAAAATTTTAATTGTGAGTACAACAGGTTGGCCTACCTATTCACTAGCATATGTCACATTATTAGCATCTTTGTGTAGGGTAGGCCACCATATGCCTACTAATTTTACTTTCTTTGCAATTGCCTCCCTAGAATTATGTCCTCATGATATCCCCTCATGTGCTTCTCTTAGTATGGTTTCTCTTTCGTGCTCATATACAAGTCTTTTCACAATGTCATCTTTAACTAAAATATGTAATTCCACTTCTATTAATATGTATGGTAAATCCTTTCGAAATAGAGTTTGTTTGTCTTCCAATGTCATATACAATGGGTATTCTCATGTAGATAGTAGACTAGCTATGTCATGTAACTCAAGTACTACAATGATTTTGAATAAGGTTGTGTCGAGAAGATCTTCCTAGCTATCAGGTTCATCCCCTGTTTCTATCCTGCATAAATAATTCGGTCCTTGATTAGTTTTTGCAAGTTTGACCATTATTTTGAAATCGAACTCCTAAAATAGGAGTAGCCATCTACATATCTTGTCTTGAATAACTAGTCTATTTAGTGGGTATTTTAGTGGTTCATGATCAATATAGAAAGTGAATGGTGTTGATAATAAATAATGCCTAAACTTATGCAAAGCATTCATCATTGCCAGGGATTCCCTTTCCATAGTTGTGTAGTTTTTCTTTGCTTTAGATAATTTCCTACTAGCAAAAGCTATAGGGTGATCTTTATTCACTTTTGGTTGTTCTAGTACTGCCCCTATAGCAATTCTAGGGCGTCCACATGAACATGAAAGGGTATTGTCCAATTTGGAAAAATAAGGATTGGTGCTTTTGCAATTTTTTGTTTCAAAGTGTCCAAAGATGTTTGGCATTGGTCTATATTGTCCAATCATCCAAATATACTTCCAAGAAGTCATGAATGAAATCTTTATAAGGCATTCACCATTATTCTACTAAAAACTGTTGGAGCATTTTTAAGACCAAATGGCACTATTGTGTACATGAACAAGCCCCATTTAATTGCAAAAGTGGTCTTTGATTGGTCTTCCTCCCCAATTTTTACTTGATGATATCCAAAAAATCCATTTGTAAATGAATATATTTCCCTCCCTACTACTGATTCCAAAATTTCTTCTATAAAGGGAGTGGAAAAAGGGTTGTATATGCATGCTTTATTCAGCTCCCTGAAGTCAACACAAATTTTTACTTCTCCTATCTTCTTGTTTTGTACGACCATTGGACTTATCCATTCAGCATACTCTATTGGTTTAATTATCCCCGCTACTATCATCTTATCCAATTCTATTTTAACCTTTTTCTTCATGTTAGTTTTTAGTCTATAAGGTCTTTTTCTTTGAGGTTTAGCTCCTTTTAATTGAATTTTCATTACTCCCAAGTTATATTTTTATCCCAAGTTATATTTTTATCCATATCCAAGTTAGGTTGGTGTCATCTTCTTGTTGTGTTTTATAGCATCTCCTTCTGGTGCATTTAGTTTCTTTGTCCATCCACTCTACTAATTTCTATATCCCTTTTGTTTAGGTGGTGGAGGTGTTTGTTGATGTATTTTTGTTTCATCTTCCTCCATAGGTTTAAATATTATTTGTTTCATCATAAGAGTGTGGTATGAATGTATTTATTTGGGCTATAGAAGGAAAATGTACGGATGAAGTCTCCTTGGAGCTCAACCCAATCTTTTGTTTCAGCTCTCCACTCTTGGTTTATGTATCTTGTTTGTGTCACTGGTGTTCATGTCCAGTAGAGCATTTGTATGTATAGTCTTGTGTCATATTCATTTCTACCCTTCCAAACCATTATGCATGTCTAAATGTTCTTGTGGTGAAATTGCTCTATTGTATTTAGGGGTTATGGTGTATTCTCCTTCCAGCAAATATCTTGTTCTTATTAATATTTTGAATACCGACCATTGTAGAATGTTGTGCTTATGTGCCCGCCACCAACTTGCAACATTACATACTAATGTATGTTGTAAGGCTTCTATCCTTAGGTATTCTCTTTCAAAATTCCTTTCCATTTCTATTAAGTGTCTAGGTTCCCTACCCCTGAGTATCTAGGTAGTTTTATATGTGATATGCCTCATGATATGTGGTTGATTTGACATGATTTTCTGGATTTATGTTTGTGGTAATCCTCTAGTGTAACACATCTATTTCACAATGTGTTTCCACTTAAAGCAACATGATGCAGTAAGGTTTCCTTTGTTATTTTCACCATACATATTTTTCTAAAATATTATGGATTTCTAGGTTTTAAGTTTTGGTTCTTGTAACCATGAGTTAAGTACATCACTATCTATGCTATAATTGTCACTTTCAATATTTATTTCCCCTTCTGAATTAGGTTTGTCTAGGGTTTCGAACTTGTGTAATTTAGAGATGGAATAGAGGATTTTGGAATCCTCATCACTTTGTTCTTCCTCATTAACTTCTATATAAGCTTCATAAAATTTCCACCTAATGGGATGTGCACTATTTTGGTGTCATCCACAAATGAGATTTCTTCCTGTCTAGAGTCAACTATCCCATTAGCATTGACAAACTAGTGAAGACCTAGTAGTGTGTTGAATGAGTCGAATGGCTCCTTCATTGCTACTACAACAAAGTCTACTGTTTGTTTCACTCCCATTATATTAACTTTGACTTTCTTCCATGTACCTATTGTTTCCATAGTTGATCCATCAGCTAAGCTTATGTTATAGGGGTTTCTTCCAGTTTAGGTCTGCCCAATTGTTCCCAAACCCTTTTTGGAATCATATTGACATCTGCTCATAGGTCCACCATTACTTTTTTTAATCTTTTATGATTATTGTGGGTTGTTGTCATTAATGGCCTAGTTTTCCAAGTTCTTTTTGTTTCGCTCAATTTTCTTATGTGTGGTTTTTGGTTGTAATGTTTGTTCCAATGCTTGAAATTTTTTTTTCAGTTTTTCTATTAGATTGTTTTATTGTGTGAGTTAAGTTGTTTTAGTGCTACCAATTCTTCTTCCGAAAAGAAGTTGTTTTGTTGTTTCTCTTTTTGTTGTTCTCTCCTGATTGTTTGTTTCAATTTTTCAACTATTTTATCATGCTGGTCTTTGTTTGGGAATAAGTCATCTTCTTCTTCTTCCTTCTCATTCTCATCTTCAATATCGATGTTATACGATTTTGCAGCATCAGTGCCTTCCCTTGTTACCACCGCAGCTTTATCTTTCTTTTTGTGTTTTAACAGATTCTTATTCTCCACCTGTTGTGACCTTTTCACACATCGCCCCATTCAAAATGGGGACCCCCTAAATTTTGCTCCATTCTGGTCTTTTGGCTTTGGTTTTCGTCTCTCTCTCTTTCTGTCTCTTTTCTGTCTGCCTTTCCGGGGATGTCTCCACCTTTGAGCTTAAACGTGAATTTGGCCGAGTCTGAAAATTAGGGTTTGTACTTTCCTGGTCAGTCCGAGGTCAAATGAAGTGAATAAGTTGAAAACAGAGATGGACATTGATGTCAGTGTGCTTCCCGCAGGCTTCCACTGAAATTTCATCAAATTCCGGGTACTTACTATTTTTAGTAAGTATGCAATTCAGGGCATTCCGTCAACACTTTTTGAAATTCCGACAACCACACTGCATTCAGAAAACTTCAAGCTGCTCGTGTGCAAAATTTGAGCTAAAACGAACAACTTGCTATTTTTAGCAGTCCAGCTTCCGAAGCAGATTTTGGGGCTTAGATGCAGAGTTTTTCTTTGCATGTCTGGAGATTCCTTCTGGGCTTTTCGAGACCTTCACAACAGTATAACATGCAAAGTGAGATGACAACTTTTAGAGTTCAGCCTTCCGAGGCTATTTTTAGGGTTTGCATGTTAGGGTTTTCTTTGCATGTCTGCATATTTCTTATGGGTTTTTCGAGAGCTTCGCAGTGATGTGACATGCAAACTGAGATGGCCACTCATTTGGGAACTAACTATTTTTAGCAGGTGCACCCCGGCAGCCGCCTCCCAGCACTTCAAAATCACGAGTTGATCGCAATGAAGCAGAAACGAGGACAAACGGAGTTCATTTGATATGCATGCAGAACAAATTAGGGTTTCCAACTTCGGGGCCTTAAAAGAAGGGCAAAAAGTTAGAATTTTCGAAAACCGGTGTAAACCACCACAATCAGTATCCTTCAAGCTATCTGCTGGTAAAATTTGAAGTCAAACGAAGCACTTACTATTTATAGTAAGTCGTTTTGGAAACAGGCTAAAAATAGCAAATCAGTTGCATGCGCCGATGTCAGCAGGCAGGTCACATGGTGAGGAGCACCTCATTCGAATTTCAAATCAAACGGAGCTGTGGAGATATCAGAAGCAGGCAGTTTTTTATTTATAGCAAATCACCTTCAGAAATGGGCTAAAAATAGTAGGCCAACCCTAGCAGGCAGTGTCAACAGGCCAACAAGGTTGTGAGGATCCAGCGTTCAAAATTTCAAATCATTCTGAGCTTCAGGGATGCAAGAATCAAGGGGCTTACTATAAATAGCAGGGCTTGGATAAACTAGCGAAGACGAAGAAAAAAATGGCTAAGTGTTGGTTTCGTCCTGCTCACTGGGTAAAATGCGCCCAAGTTGATGAAGAAGCATGAAAAATTCTCTAAGTCCAAAACTCATCCTCCTGCCTAGCCAAAATGCGCCCATGTAGCATGAAAGTCAAAGAAAGTCAACATTTTTCATCCTCCTGCCTAGCTAAAATGCGCCCAAGGAAAGCTGGTGAAAGTTGAAAAATATTCTAAGGCAAAATTTCGTCCTCCTCACCCCTCAAAATGCGCCCATACAAGAGTAGGCTTGATAAAGTTAGGAAAAGTCAAAGTTTTTCATCCTCCTCACCCATGAAAATGCGCCCACCTTGAGAGAGTTGATAGCAAAAAATTTCTAAGTGTTGAAGTTATCCTCCACCACCCCCCAAATGCGCCCATCCTTCAACAAGCATCAAATGCGCCCATGCAAGGAGAAAGTCAAAGGAGTCAACAGTTTTCATCCTCCTCCTAGGCCTAAATGCGCCCAAAAGAGGGCATGTAAGGACAAAATAGGGAAGTTGAAAGGTTACAAGGTGGCGAAAAGTATGTTTCATCCTTCATGGCATCAAAAATGCGCTCAAGTTTACAGGAAGTCAACAAGTCAACGAAGTTCGTCCTCCTTACATGCCTAAATGCGCCCAAATGGGGCCATGTGAAGACAAAAATGGAGAAGCCCAAGAGTCACTTGTTGGAGGCGTTACAAGTTTCATCCTGCATGCATGAGAAATGCGCCCAAAGTTAGAGAGTGAAAGGCGTTGGAAACTTCATCCTTCACCTATGTGGAAATGCGCCCAAATGGGCCCATGTGAGGACAAAAACAAAGAAGTTGAAGATCACATGCTAGGCGTGGTAAACATTAATCCTCCACACATGCTAATATGCGCCCAAGTTGAAGTGAGGTAGAGGGTGAATAAAGTATGTTAGGCGTTGAAAATGCCAAGGTGTTAGAAAATATTGCAAAGGGTGAATAAAATGCTAGGCGTGGTTTTGTCCTTCATCAAGTATGCTATGCGCCTAAGTAGACCTTGAAGGTGGTGGAGTAAAGTTGATGAGAAAATATTGCGCCTAGGGTGGTGAAGTGAAAACAAAGTGGTAAGGTGTTGAAAGTGCTAAGTGTTAAGAAATTTTTCCAAAGACAAGATGAATATCCTTCACCAAGTTAAATGTGCGCCTAAGGTGTTGATGATAATTGCCTAGGCGTTGGAGTTTAAAATAAAAAGAGGTGGTGAGTGAAAAATAAAATATGCTAGGCGCCTTCATGAAGATTTTCTAAGTAAAGTTGATGATTTTTCTCACAGGCAAAGTTGATTGAGTTGAATATAAAAATTTCCAAGGCGAAATTTTCAAAATGCAAGGTGATTTAAAATTTCTCTAAGGCAAAATATTTTCTTCCTTTAGAAAATACCTATTAAAATAATGTTTATTATTTATTTTATT